>QLSR01000282.1:1296595-1373320 GCA_031780015.1 Citrullus colocynthis
TTTGTAAATAATGATTCTTGATTGAAAATCACCATTGAATTAAAAATGAGGGTCAATTGGCCGTTTGGTATCCGTGTATTTTGTTATGGCAATGGGGCAGTACTCACATTGTCAATGTTTCTACTGAAACTTGCTTTTATGGTTCAGGTATTATCCTTATCATTATTCGCCTTTTGCCTCCGACCTTCAAAACTTGGCTGATTTGGAGATAACCTTTTTCCTCGGAGAGCCATTTAAGCCTTTTGATCAACTGATGGGAACTCTACCAGCTGCAAGGTTCTGTCCTTTTAATTTATCTGCCATTTATCCTACTAGTCTATTTAAAGTTTATGTAGCTCAATAAAGATGAAATTATGTCCGACTTTTGTTTACGAAAAGTGAAAAACACTTTCCATTGAAAGCATAAAAAAGGTTCAAAGGCTAAGCCAACAAAAGAATGAAGTTAGATCTTTTTTTCCTGTTGGCGTTAAATTAAAAAAGTACAGCAGAATACTTTCTTTAGACTTATAACTTACTGAAAGCCAAAAACCAAGCTGAAGCGTGACTGATCCTTATATGATTTTGTCTAAAGATTCTCTATTTTCTTTTCAGCATATCCTCCTCTTACATAGTCTCGTTTAGCTTATCTACCATCTTAACTTTTATGCATCATGTTTATTGCTTACATCATTACAGTTCAACCGCTCTTCCTCAGCAATACAGAAACTTGATGACAGATCCATCATCGCCCATCCTTGAATTTTATCCTTCAGGTAATCAAGTTTTTTTAAATAAAGTTCAATTTTTTACAAAAATGTCATCTTTCATTGAGGGAAAAAAAAAAAAAAAAAGAATACAAGGAAAGAATACAAGGGCATACGAAAAATTAAGCCCACAAAAGAGAATGCAATAAAGAAAAGGGCTCCAACCGTGCAAGATAGTGCTTAAAGAATACTAACGAAAAATCTTTAAAATCGAAGTCCAAAGTGAAATATGAAATCTAATGGTCTTTAATTCACTTAATCACTGTTTGTTTTGTTTTGTTGTAATTTTTCCTCTTGCTCAAATGTGTTTCTTTTTTGGGTGAATAGACTTTGAGATTGACATGAATGGAAAGCGTTTTCAGTGGCAGGTACTGAGGTTCTTTTTCTTTTTTTTCTTTTCAATGAGCAAGAAGCTTATTTATTTATTTATTTATTTATTTATAAAATATTCTGAGGTGTTATTTCGATATTTGTTAAACTGATGGAAGCCACTGAACCTTCTTCCCTTGTCAAATCCAGGGTGTTGCCAAATTGCCTTTCATTGACGAGAGAAAGTTGCTTGCTCAAACTAGGAGACTTGAAAGCTCTTTAACGGTATGAAAGATGAGCTATGTACTTCTAGTCTTCCAATTATTAGAACTAATTGGTTGCTAGGCCTTCTCAGAAACTAATTTGGTCACTTCTGCTATGGTGAAATTCTCACTGAGCTTCACTAGTGAAATGAACCATTGGTGGGAGGGACTATCATGCCAAATTTATTTATTCTGAAGTGTTTTTTTTTCCTTCGTTTTTGTTTTGTTTTGTTTAAATATGCTTCATATATGCATTTATGTCAATGAAAGCCCGGTTTCTTTCCACACACACACAAAAAAGCCCGTTTGATTTCAACATATGTCTTCTGCTTTCTTTATGGCAGTACAAACTCATTTTTCATCAAAATGTATTGTGAGGGTAAATAGATTATCGGAATTTTTCTGGCCAGTTTCTTCTGTTTTCATACTTGTCATTTTAGACTGTAGGGTTTTTATTCTAACCAATCTTCTAGCTTGGCCCTGTCAGTGAACCATCAATTAGCTTTATTAGAGAAATATTATCGATTGTCCAGGTTTGTTATATGCGTCGGTATTTTATGAACTTATGTTGTGTATTTTAAAGTCAACTCTCGATATTTTTGTCTGATTTATAAGCTAGTGATTCTCAGGTCTGTTGACTTCTACAATGTAATCCCTGCTTCAGCATTTTAGCTTTTGAGTTGCTTCTATTCTTCTACTCTTATCAAATCGTATTTTGATTTAGTTTGTACTTTGTGATGAGGTGGAATTACTTTTTTGTGTAGTTGATTGAATTTCAATGCTGAGATTAGTAATTTGCAAGTTTGGTATATTATGCAGGATGAAGAGAAGAATCGGAATAGCATGATGCTTGATTTGCTTTATACGCACTGTACCCATCCATTATCGGCACAGATTTTCTCTTATTACCAAGTTGCTAGTCAAATACCTCCGCATGCAAGAACTTGTTGGGTGATTGACACGAACGCCAGGTAGGTTTGGTTTCATCACATATTCTATCAAATTCCTGATAATTTGTCCCTGTATGTGCTTACTTTTCTGCTCGATCCCTTCGTTGCGTTCATTTTACAGTGGTGGGATGAATGGATACCTCTGGTTGTGTGAGAGAAATGTAATCCGGAATGTTGTTCCATCGCCGATCAATGGTTTGCCAGATATCCAGTGTAATCAAGTCCTGTAAGTCTTTCTTTCATTTGGTAACTTGAGACACACCGGCCTCTCTCTCTCGCTCTCTCTCTCCCTCTCTCTCTCACTCACGCATTTTATTTAACTGTAGAAATGTTACATATCTTAATCCTCAGAAGCATAAACATGTCCCTGAACCTCCGAAGGGTGCAATCATTCCAAAAAAGGTGCGTAGGATATGAGTCCTAAGCCTCCTTGAATTTCCTTTTAGTAATAATATCTCTGAAACAGATGTGAAAAAACATACAGTTCATTTATGCATTGTCATTGTCTAAGGAAGTTCTTTTATTAACGTATTTCTAGTTTTAGAATGCCCGTGCAATGATTTTTCGGTGACAATTCCTTTGCTTGACACTATAGTAGCTTGATGTTTTGTTGTATTTGCAGGTTCTAAGTTCCTTGGATATCAAACCGTTCCCTACATTATGGCATGAAGACAATAATTCTCGACGCCATCATGGAAGAGAACGGTCAGTGTATCTAAATTTGCCTCATCTTTACTGTATGAAAGTCAACGTTACAAAATTTAAAGTTCTTAAACAGATTTTTGAGAATTCACATGGAGTAGTTTTCAAGCATGTTGACACAATTATTATAGTTTAAACTAGGAAATAGAATTTGTGACATCTCAACTTCTGGGAAGATTGGTTGTATTTTTACCGAATGCCTCTTTTTTAGGCCCCAAGTACCTGGAGCTATTGCTGGCCCTCTATTGGGAGAAGTAGCTCATCGTCTTGTGAAAAACACTCTTAATATCAAACCTAATGGCGCATCATCAGGACTATTTGAACAACCCTATTCTCGCAATTTCCCAGGACCGCCTATGTTCTCTCGACCACGACAAGTTGGGCCTTCAGGTTATGAAACAGGCTATGTCGAAGATCCAAATTATAACTACAGCCACTATAACAATTACCAGGGTGCATCAGGTAGGCCAAGATATTCGCCCTCTTCAAATGGTATGCCAGGTGACAAGCAAAGTTCCCGAGGAAATGATAGAGTACAGCATCAGGAACGATACAACAATGTGAGGACCGGAATGTCTTCTTTGACAATTGAAGAGAGCGTAAGAAGTCGATCTTCCGACATGTTAACTCCTGTTCCTCCTCCCGCGATGTTGCCAAAGATGCTTAACGTCGGCAACTCAGCAAACGAACAGAATTTTTCCCAGGCTACTGGCGCTCTTCCTTCACCACCACACAAATGGATCAATAGAGCGCCATCTGCAAGTATAATATATGCAAGACAGCTAGAAAGTTTTCCAGGAGTCAACGAGAAGCAAGCAAAACAAATGTATCTAGCAAAGACACCAGCATCCCAAAGCGGGTCAGGTTCAGGAAGCAGGCAGTAACTGTCATTTGTTCGGTTCGTGTTGGCTGTTATTTAAGTTACCCCCAATGTGAAAAGCATTTGCAGCATTCCTCAAGTTGTACCTAACATGGATTCGAGGTGGCAAACCCTAATACAGGTGCTTTGGGGGCGAGTCATGCGAGCTGATCATTCATTTGGCGGAATCTCTTCTTGCATTCTCATCATAAAAGTGAGTTATTTTACAGCGACTGGAGACGACATTTAAAGATGGAACTAAGCAATTGGTAAGTTCATTTAATGAATTTTGTGCATATTAAACTGTAGTATACCTACAAGGTTTACCTCTAGAAATTTCCCAACTTAGTTTTGGGGTTTTGATGAGGAATTGTAGAGTAGACATGTTGATTATAGTGTATCTCAAAGCACAGAAGATAATGTGTAGCAGTTAATAGGTTTTTTTGTACTTTTTTCTTGAGAAAAAGAAAAGAGAAGCTAAACATCACCAAAGAGACAAGGATCAGTTATATTTATACCTTGATCATACTTTATTTTGGTGCTTATTGGAACTATTCGTCGTTTCAAGACATTCTAAAGCCTATAAAGTCTCATGTGTCGAGTCGATTATATGTTTCTCTCGTCCAGTGAAAATACCAGATGCTTTTCCATGCACGTTTTTCCTAAGTTTCAACTTCTCTAAGTTTAAACTTAGGTGGAACATGAATTCAGTTGGTACTGTTGTTTTCATTGCATGCCATCAGCCAGGAAGTTCTTAACGCAAAATGTTGTCGGGCTTTCGAGTTGTGAATTGAGACATCTTCAAGTTGGTTCAAATTGGAAGAGTTATATATATATTATATAAAAGAAGAAAAAAGGTTTAGAGGGAAGAAAAGAAAAGGAACTAAAATCATGCATTTTAAACTATTCATGTTATCGTGGATATCACATTAAGGGGGAAAAAGTTAAACATCCCAAAATATGACATTTTTTTTTT
Organism: Citrullus colocynthis; assembly: GCA_031780015.1. NCBI lineage: Eukaryota > Viridiplantae > Streptophyta > Magnoliopsida > Cucurbitales > Cucurbitaceae > Citrullus > Citrullus colocynthis. The sequence goes on from QLSR01000282.1 coordinate 1,301,398, forward strand.
TTTTTTATAATAAATACAAAATCAGAAGTTTCTCCCAGAATCTAAAAGCTATATTTTTTCCTGACCATAAAGAAAATGACTTCATTTCTCGCGGTTGATTACATTGGCCAATTCATTGACTTCACCAAAATCAAGGAAGATTGAGAGTGAAGTTTATATGTAATTCAACAGTATGATTTGTTTTTGTTTTGTCAACACAAAAAAAATTCAGTAAGAATTTGGAGTCCACCAAACAAAGATACACAAACTCCTTTATAATTTACTCAATCCACCTGAAATTCCACAATTTTGTATGCATTAGAGTTTACAAGTACAAATATAACAAAATGAAAAAAGAATCTCAATTTTCCTGATGCACTGTGTCAATGATATAATAATAATAATAATAATAATTATTATTATTATTATTACTTCTTTTGAGATACCGTCAATTTCATTTTTTTGAACTTCAAATTGTTTTATTACATTCCTAGAGTTTGAATCAACTGATCTATAATCTCTACATTGAACAACGGTGTGACCAACCTTAATCCTTCTACCAGTTATAGCAAGTACATGATTCTGATTTTACATCCTAGCAATTGCAATTTATTCGTAATATTACCTACTTGACTCCATCATCTATCAACCTAATTTCTCGAACTCTAGTCCAAGTTTGACTTTTCATGTGATTTTTCAAGCTAATAACAAAACTAAAAATAAGAATAATTCATACTTTCCCAACCTCAACATAACTTAATTAGTTAATATATATGCTATAAATTGAGAGATTAAGTATTTGAATTACTCACTTCAAAACTAAATAATTCAAAATCAATAGTCTAACAATTTTTAAAGTATAAAAATAAAACTAAGAGGGTGTTTGCTCACAAACGTCGTAGGTTGGTGTTAAATAGCTCAATTTTGATAAAATATTGAAGTTTGCACATTTACCGAAAAACTTTACTTTCATCCCTTTCTCTATTTTGCACATTTATTGGAAAATTCCATCTTATAACTCAGCAATCGAAACAAAAACTTTCTAACTCCGACGTATTAATTCTACACTTCATGCCTCAATTTAGCACTCCATACACCCCTAAGGACTCGTTTAATCCACCAACTTCTTAAGTTGGTATAAACGACTCAACTTCAATAGTAAACACTATTGGATTTGCATTTTCATCGAGTAACTCAATCTTTCCATTTTTTTTATACTTTTTATATTTACCAAGGACTCCATTTTTCCTTCTATCACTACTTTCTACATTCACCAAGCAACTCAATCTTACTTTCTTAATCTATTTTTCATAATTATTGAAAAACTCAATCTTAGAGCTCTACACCCCAAACATAAACTTACTAACTCAAATACATTGGAATCTCCAACTTATTAACTACACCCGGTGAGCAAAACACCCTCTAAGATTTTATTTGATAACTATTTGGTTTATTTTTTAGGGTGGCAGGCTGCAGCTTGTAATTCTACTCCACCAATATAAGTTTACTTGTTTTATATTGTTTACTTCGTACCAATATTTAAAAAATCAAACTAAGTATTGGGAAAAAAAAAAAAAAAAGTTTGTTACCTGATTGATGATCCATTGTCCATTATTGCAAGAAATAACCAGAAAGGAAGAGAGCAAAGAAGAACAACAAGCTTCCATATATAAGCACAGCCTTCTGCCCAGAAGTCAAAGCGTTCCCTCCAAGTCCATACTGCTGATTCTGAGCAAACCCAGCAATCTCCACACTCTTACTCTCAAAGAAGCTCTTCGCCGCCCCACACGTCGGGCACCGCCAATCCTCCGGCAGCTGCTCGAATGGCAGTCCCGGCGCTATCGGATACGCCGGATCCCCGACCGCCTCATCGAACTTATGTCCACATGACCTGCACTCATATATCCCTGTGTTCAGCACTGCAAATTTCTCTTCTAGCCGCCGCTTATCAAACTTCTCCTCCACCTCTTCCGCCGCCACAACCGGCGGCGATGGCGTATTTGGGTCGTCAGAAGTGGGTTTATCTTCCTTAGAGACGTCAATAGAGTTGAGGGTGAAAATGGAGTTCGGCCTCGCTGCCGACGATCTCTGCAACGGCGGGACGGCGGCGGCGGCAGCAGCGGCGGGGGGTTTGAAGGTGAATCTGGGAATTGGAAGGGAAGGTTGGGAGAGATGGAAAGAGAGAGTGGGTCTTGCAGAGGAATAAGTAGCCGCCATTAATGGAGATGGAGTGTGTCTTGGAACTGAAATCTTAGATGGATTTTGACTTTTTGTGTGTTTTTTGAGAGAGAAGGGAAATTCAAAAGGAAGAAGAAGAATCAGACGGATTCCTGGAATGGGGAAAGGGTATATGCTGGTTTTTGTTTCTGTGTGGGAGGAGGAGGTGGAGGATAAGGTGTGGTGGGGAAGGATTAAGGAAGGAGATGGGAGTGTGTTCAAATGGGCTTTGTTTTTGGGGCTTTACTTTTACTTATCTTCTGCAAAAGCCCAATTATGAATAAATATTACTCAAGGTTTGTCTATGGTTGTCAAATTTTTTTATAAAACTTAAAAAGAAGCCTAAGATTCAAGATAATTTCAGTGTCTAATGATTTGGACCTAGTTCAATCTCTAAGACACTAATCAACGTAACAGGTTTATAGTTTAATTTCCACTCCATAATTGTTGAACTAAGATAGTAAAAAATGTGTCTAACCCCTACCATCAATCATGAGAAATATCATCTCCCTTTTTTGAATTTAAGGTAGTAGCGGTTTTTACTTTTTTTTCTTTTTTAATTAATTTTTTTTTTCCGATATGGTTTTAGAGTTATTTTGACAGTAAAATAACAAAAGAGGTTTAACTAAAATAACGCGATAGCTAGTTCCACTATTATTATTTAAAAATAAAAGACAAACTTAAATAATCAAATATGGAGAGACTCTAATTACAACTCTACAATAAAATGATATTCTTAGCAATATTGCGAGCAAATCTTTTGGAACAAATTAAAGAATAATAATTCATTTTGTTTGGATATAAAAAAAATATATTATGGGTTTGTTTGAAATGAATTTGAGTGCTGACAAATTATTTTTAAGTAATAATAATAATAAGAATAATAAAGCATTTAAAAAATTATTTCAAATGGACTCTAATTAGGATTGTACAACCAAATAAAAAAAACCAAATCTATATTTGTTATGTGACTTTACATCTAGTGAAGAATTTGGTTTCATGCCTAAAATTAAATTAGAAAAGGCACATTTCCAAGGCTATTCGAATGATGTACCACTTAAAGCACATATTATTAGAATCATAGAAATTCATATTTCATACTTAACTCCAAACTTCATAACCAACTTGAGTATAACTCAACTAATGTCCTAGATATTATATGCTATCTTAAACATCAAAAACTCAATTTCTCACCCTCTCATCAACCAAGATGCCTTAATAACATCTCTCCAACATATTTTTAAGAATTAAAGTAGAAAGAAAATGATACTCCAATCACAAACAGGGATGTTCTATGATCTAATGAGAAAATAAAAATAGACAACAAACATTGTATACATTTCAATTAGTAGGTTTTTTAGTGGTTAGATGTTCTATAAAATTTCTCCGTCCATTTTCAACAGAAGAAAGGGAAAACAAAACAAAACAATAATCAAACACTTGTAAGATACCTAACCATTTGTGACCAATAATATAGGGATTGTTCATATCCTTAAATTCTCTCCCAAAATTCCCACATTCAATTGACAAAATAAGAAATAGAGAAAGGGAGAAATTTATTACCTCTTAAACCAAGCGAAAGACTAGGTCAAGATTCTTCTTCTTCCTCCTGCAAATTGCAAACAAACAAACAAGAACAAGTTTACTCCAAAAGGAAGCAGATTAAACACAAAGTTTGAAGAAAATCAATTATGACATGGCCACTTTCTGGTTGGATTTTCTCTTCTTCTTCTTCCTCCTCCATGGAAGAAGATCAAAATACACAACTCTCTAATGAACATGAAACACAACTGAACAATGAAGATGACGAATACCAGGCCGATTCTTACCGAGAAGATGCACAAAACAATGAACAAAACGCCGCCGTTTCAGACGAGACAGACGCTGCAGATTTACATCAATCAAAAACTAATAGTTTCTCTCCGATCGTAGATCACATTCCGACCGCCATTGCTATCCCTGCCAATGCTACTAACAATATTGTCACCGTTGCCATTCCGGCTCGACGGAGAACCACTATCTGGACCAATGAGGATGAAATCAAGCTCTTGCGCGGTTTTCTCGAATACGCATTGGAGAATCGTATCTTCGGTCACCGTCTCATGCAGCAAGACGCCAACGCGTTTTATCGTAAAATCAAGCCGAAACTTCAGCTCTGTTGCGATAAAAATCAATTAATCGATAAGCTTCGGAGATTGAAAAGGAAGTACCATATCACTTCGAGCAAGATCGATTGCGGCGAGAAACCGGCCTTCAAAAGCCTCCACGAGCGATCGACTTTCGACATTTCCAGAAAAATTTGGAGGAGGAATTCCGGTAAAAAGCAAACATCGGCAGAGGATAGCATTCTAGACGAAGTCCTTGCGGACATTAATCCTAATTTCAATGAAATCAAGGTGAAAACAGAGAACCTCGAAGACGAATACGAAGAGAGAGACGATCTTCAGCAATCGATAAAACGGCGTCGTACGGCATTTCTCTCCGGTGAAGCAAGCAATTCGAATGAGATTCCGGAGAGACCGAGTAGTATACTGGATGATATCGGAAAAATTTCAGGATTGGTTGAGGAAGTGGCAAAGGGCTGCCTGACGCCGTTTTTCAAGGAGTTGATGAATATGGGATGGCCGCCGGTTGGTCTCGCCAGAAGGATTCCGAGTTTGAGAGGCGGAGAGGAGGCGGAGGAGCGGTGGCGGAAGCAGCATGCGATGGAAATGGAGGTTTATTTGAAGAGATTGGAATTAGTACAGGAAGAAATTAGGATTTCATTAGAAGAATTGAGATCAAACGAAGAAAGAAGTAAAAGTAAGCTTCAAAATGATAATTAAGCAATATTATAATATTAATCCATTAGATTCTTTTAAATATATAACTACAAGTTTAATCTTTAATTTCAATCGTGGTGGGTCTAAATTTTCAGGGTGGAAATTCACACTTGCATTTAGGGTTAACTTAGAACGATTAAAAGAGAGAACAAAATATTATATTTGGCCCACACTAATTACTATTTTAAAAGTTGATAGGTTAGATGTGTTGTAATTATTGCATTATAAAAAAAAAAAAATTAGAGATATTTAACGGCTTGTTTGGTAGAGAATTTGAAAACAAGAAATTCAAATAAAATAGAGTTGTATTTAGTGTTTTCAAATATATGTTTGGTATAATATCTATAAATTGGATTCTAATTTGAACAATTGTTTAAATTTTGTTTTTTTAATACTATTTAAAATGTGTTTGATACTATATATTTAAAAATAGTTACCCACTAAAATTTAAGATTTTGTTGACCATAAAAACTATTAATTTATTCATGAATATGATTTATGTTAAAAAGAATTATATAATTAATAATATATTACATGATACACATATATATTAAAAAAATGATTGAATTTACAACATACAAAATGTAATTCTAAATATTTTAAAATTTCAAATTTAGAATCTGGAAACAATCGAAACATACAAATATTGTTTTCAAAATTTGCATTATTTGAATTACAAAATTCAAGTTATCCACAAAACGTATATTTATTGAAATTTAAAAACATAAAATAGAATCAAGATTATCAACAAGTAGACCGGAAATCACTATTCATTTCTATTTATTTGTAAAAAGTGCATGGATTTGAAAATAAATTTAGAACCCAATGGGTAGAATTTGAGGTTGAAGTAGAATGGATCGCAATGATTGGATGCATTTTAATTATAGATGTTTAAGGGCAGGACGGGGATGCGTTCCTATTTAGGTTGGAAAAATTTTCCCACTCTCCCCGTTACCCGCCTAAACGGAAATCCCCACCACATTAGGTTGGGTATAATCGGAAGAAATAAACATTTCTAATTCTAAATACAATATTCTATAAAAATTCCTAGATTGAATTCATCATCTATTTCTTTTGGTATATAAATCATAAGGCTAAACATTGAACATACAATTTATAACTCTGTTTCATAATTTTGTCTTAGATATTTGTAAATTAAACTTATAATTTATAAACAACATTTTTTTTTCATAATTTTTTTTTCTTCCTTTTGTTATCTACCTTTTACTAATATTTTTAAGAATAAGACTACCAAGAAATTGAAAGTGTGAGATAGTTTTAGGTAGATATATGAGCACGAGATTTGTTCGCTAACCTCTAAAGTCTAAATTAGTTTATATTGCACTTATGCACAAACCACTACTAGGAATTAATAACAAAAGTACAAACTAATTATAAGTAGATGCAAACAAACATAAATTTGAAAGATAAAAAAACCTCTATCAAAGTGTTTGAGGCACCAATTTGTGTTAAGGTAATGAGAGTTAAGGTTATTTTTACCCTTTTTGTTACAGTAACATTGAGCTTGCTTCTTCCCTTCAATGTTCCCAATGACTCACCCCAAAGGCCCCCTCATGTGACAAATTTTGACAACCAACTTCAATGAAAACCATCCCTGTGATGACCACCAACCAACTCTAGCTATCAACTCCAATGACTTAGTTCATGATATTTAATGAGCTTTCTATATAGTAATTTGACATTCTAAAAGAAACAATTAAGTACATAGTAAATCAAACCAAAATATTGTATAAAAATACATTTGAGAGAATGTAACCAAACATAAATTTTATAGGTTTCATCATAGTCAAGAAAATTATGTAATTGGGGAAAAAAGTTTTTCATAGAATTGAACTAGTAAATAAGATAAAAATTCCACCAATTAATCTTTTAAATGATACATTTTAATTCAATTTAGACACACTAGCCCTTTTAAGTTGACAACAATTTTTTTGTGTCATCATGAATGGGCCTATGCATTGCATATGTGAGATTTGGTTTAATGAAAGGAAATATATATTATAAAAATTAGTGAATCAATTTACGTTTTTACATATATTCTATGTTCAACAAATCAATAACCAAAACACAGAAACACTTACTAAAATAGTATGCATCTTCAACCCCCAAAACAACCCAAGAGTGTAAAACCAACACAAAGCCCCAAACAATCCCTAAATGACCCTGGCAACTGGATCAATTCTTTATAAGCTTTTCTTAAAAATCTAAACTCAGTCCTATTAGTTCTACGATGCAAACAACTCAATGTATAAAAAGTGAGACCAATCTGATACAAAATTTGGAATATCCCATTAATCATTTTTCATAATCTACCAACGATAACCCTCAATGGGTCAACCAAAACATCAAAAAGAAAAACAAGGAAATATATATTTCCAGTAACGTCAAAAATTCTGTCCTCTGCAAAGAACCAAAGTTTTCATATCATTAATCACCAACAACCAAATCACTGATTAACATAATTTAATTTAGGAGTAAAAAGATAACTAAAAGAGACTACTAAAAGGAAAACACAAATCTGCAGATTATCATTGGCGATGAGCACAAAATTCCAGCAAATTTATTTCTTCTTTCCTGCCTTGGCAGCATCTGAAGCCTTGGTCTGTAGGAAGATATAAAAGGGTAAATCAATGGTACTGTTTAATATGCAGGTCAGTTCAATCCATCAATTCAAAATCATTCATCAACTAGCCATAAATATTTACTTACCTTCTTAACACCACGGATTTTCTTTGCCCTGTTCTTCCTTTCCTTCATTTGCTTTCTTGATTTTTCTACCTTGGTGTCGAGTCCATTCTGACATAAGAAAGTATACTCAAGGTTGAGTAATGACATTCAATGGAAAGAAAAACAAATCTTAAGAGCATAATAATAAAGGTTTGGCTTAAAAGCAGATTGTAAATTACCCTGATTAGCCTGTATTTTGGCTCATACTTCTTTGCATTCTCAACAGAATCGTAGATCAAACCAAACCCAGTGGATTTTCCACCACCAAAATGAGTTCTGAACTTGAAAACAAAGATAGCATTTGGGTCTTTCACATCATAGATTCTGGCCAATTTCTCCTTCAGCTCAGCCTAGACACCAGTATAAGCATAGAACGAAATGGACACCATAAGCCAAAGCACAGAAAAAAAAAAAACTGCAACATGAACGCTCAAACAGTGCTCTTTGATTCCATAAGAGTGGCAGAAAAGAAAGATTTCACAATTTGTATGAAAGTATGGCATATACAACACCAAATTGGGTAGTAAAACTAACATTATTGAAGAGTTAAATATTAGGAACGTAACCATAAAGATTGTTTGGATTCATGTGGTTTTCATTCAGATTTTGAAAATGCAATATACACTTTAAGGCATTCACAAAAAGTAAAATAACACAAATTTTAACAAAAAAAAGAGAATCAAAGATAACAAAGACAGGTATTACCTTTGAAACATTGGGTCTACCTGGGTGAAGAACATCAATGATCTGCAATAATCATGAAACAGAAAGATTATAAACAAATGAAAATGCCTGAGCAATTAAGGAACATAAATCGCAATCCCTAGAGTGATTTTTCACGGCGGTTAGATAGGCAACACTAAAAACCCTAAACTCAAGATCATAAAGACACAAAAACCTTTTTTAGACTATACAAAACAGAACCCTTTTCAGGGTCACACAAATGCAACTCTTGAATGCTACACCCGAATCCACAAACTACTAAGTCCAAACTCAAAAACACAAAAAATAAATTAAAAGAAACAAACACATCTAACAGAAATCGAAAATTTAAGTTCACCAGAAAGAAAAAAACCAAACTCCGCAGAATCAATCCGAATCAAAGACTAACAGAAATAAAAAATTTAAAGGAATGCGGAAAGCAAAAATGATCTGAGAAACTCACGAATTGCTTCCTGGAGAGGAGTCTGTTGGTCATGAACTTCCTGGTTCGGATGGTGACTGCCTTGTCCGCCATGGCTGAAGCCGCTCTGAAGAGGATGGAAGGCTTGGAGCTCGAAGAAGGCGACGGCGAAGAGGAGAGTCCTGATTAGGGATTGATAAGAGCGGCAAAACCCTAGTGGTTAATAAGGTCATTGGAAGGTCAGGTCTTGGGCTTTTTTTCATCGTTCATTTGGGCCCAAAAGTTAATGGATCTGATTTTGGGCTCTAATTCCATCATATAAAAAAAACCCCTTTTTATTGGATCTTCACAATTTTTTGGTCTCGTATATTATGGGCCCAAGTTGTAAATAGATTTGACCTATATAAATCTTGGGCTAACTAGATAAATGACAAAATTTAAGACTTAGTTTGTAAAAATAGCAAAAATATTTTTAAATTGTTAAAATAGCAAACGGAATTAAATAATTAAAAATAATAAATAGAAATTGTCAAAATTACCCCTAATAAACCCTGTAACCTCAAAAAAAAAAAAGGGGAGGTAGAGGGTTTTAAATCCATTCTAAAAGCCACAAATACACTCTACCCATATAATTATGCACAATGCATTATGACAAATATCTTATTCCACTTACCAGTAATTATCATCATGCTAAACAAGGTTTCAATTAAAAGAAAATAATTCAAAACTAAAACAAATATTTCAAATTACGAATCACGTTTTGCTAGAAAATGGCAAAAGTAAATCACTCTAGCTGTTCAAAAATACTGAATTTCTTCAATATACAAACTTACTCCTAAAAAATGAACCTTCTTTAAGGGAAATACCAAATTGACATGACTCAAAAGCTTAAAAATCAATAATATCATAAATATGCTCAAAAGGTCGGGGAGAAGGATATGCTCCTGCGAGTAATTATTGAAATACATTGTATTTCTAGAAATCAAATTACTAGAAGAGGCGTGGTCAACTACTACACATAAATCATTTTGGGGGAGTCAGATAAAACTATCATCAACCATGAAATATCATTGTCTTCAATAATCCTAATCAGATTCAAACTATTGTAACCATCACTCTACATTGTTAATCGAGATATCCATAGATTGCCAGAGGGAAAAAACTTACCTTGGATATATTCAGCAAGTTGTTGAAATGATGAATTTGATGGAATATATGCCTCAGCAACTCGAAAATCACCATATTATGACTTTTCATCCCATCTACTATCAAACAAGAGTTTAATTCGTTGTAAAGTCACAACAAAAACAATACTTTATGAAGAAAAGCAAAAGAAAATACTATAAACCAAAAGAGAATACTTATTTAGTGGTAGATAACAACCACTTGAGATTGTGAATATATCTCAAAAACTTTAAAGAAAACATAATAATATATCAATGATATAAACCACTAAAATGAAATATGAAAAATATATAACAAATTTAATCAAAATATGCATAAAATAATAAAAACTATTAAGTGATCAAAATACGAAATATCCTTGACCAAAAACTTAAAATATTGTTGATTACTAAGATAAAATGTAATTTAATAATAAAAATAATCTCAAACTAAAAATGTGGGAGAAAAATAAGGAATAAATTAGATTATTTTGAATTGGTAAAATAGTTATGAAAATCTATTTTAAATATTAAAAATAGATTTGAATTTAAAAAGAGGACAAAATTTACAGGATGGTGCCCATTTTCAATTTGAAATCGAATTATAATTTGATTAATACGACTATCCAACAATTTCCTCAATTGCACTATATTTATTTCTCGGTTATTATATAAGCTCCCACTTACACTGGATTTAATTTTCCAATCATATGAATCAACCAAGGGTAATATATGTATTATGAAAAAATCACACACGTGCCACACATGTGTTTTTGCCATTAATCTTATTATTCTCATTTTTTGCTACATATCCAAATATAATCTATTATTTTGCCATCTTATCCAATTTTCCATATAGTAAATTTTGTGGATAGCTTCCATCTTGTTTGATAGCCGTTCAATTTTAAAAATTGTATTTGTTTTTTTAGATCGTTATCCTAGTTTAGCCCAATTTCAAAAAAAAAAAATAAATTTGTAAAAATTACTTTTTTTTTTTTTAGTTTTCAAAATTTAAATTACTTTTACAACTTTTCAAAAAGGTGTAAAACCAAATAAATTACAGGCAGGGTAATGTTGACAGCTTAATTTGCCAAAAAAAAAAAAAAAAAGAAAAAAAACTTCATTTGGACAATCTTTTTTTTGAAGACATGGTTATCAAATAGGTTTTCATTTTTTTTAAAGTTTTCCTTCAATTGTAGGTCTGATGTATTTTAATAAACGCATTTAACTCCTAAAACTTCATTTGGTATTAGTTTATTTTGTAAATTTTTTTTTTTTTTTGAAAAAAAAACTTAATTGATTAGTAAAGCAAAATACAGAAGACTTAAAATTTTTTTTTTTTAAAAAAAAAAAATTTTAAGTCTTCTGTATTTTGCTTTACTAATCAATAAAGTATTTTTTTCAAAAAAAAAAAAAATGTACAACATAAACTAGTACCAAATGAAGTTTTAGGAGTTAAATGCGTTTATTAAAATACATCAGACCTACAATTGAAGGAAAACTCTAAAAAAAATAAAGACCTATTTGATAACCATGTCTTCAAAAAAAAGATTGTCCAAATGAAGTTTTTTTCTTTTTTTTTCTTTTTTTGGCAAATTAAGCTGTCAACATTTACCCTGCCTGAAATTTATTTGGTTTTACACCTTTTTAAAAAGTTGTAAAAGTAATTTAATTTTTGAAAATTTAAAAAAAAAAAAGTAATTTTTACAAATTTTTTTTTTTTTTTTGAAAAAAATACTTAATTGATTAGTAAAGCAAAACACAGAAGACTTAAAATTTATCTTTTTCGAAAAAAAAAAATTATCATCTAATCTTTTTAGTATAATAATTGTAAGGATGAAATTGAATCCCTGACTTCAAAGGAGAAAGTGTCCGTAAAATTTCATTGTTGTCACTAAATGTTTTTCATTTCAATGTGATTTGCTATTAATAGAAGAATTCAACTGTATGTTATGCGCAACTTTGAAATTTTAAAATAATGTAAAGGGCAAATCTGCATAAAAATAATTCTTAGACAATTTAAAAGTGAACATAACTCAATTGATATAATACTTGTATTATCAACTTTGGAATTAGAGGATTGATTCTCACGTTCAATATATGGTCAAAATAATAATAATAAAAAATAAATATCGCATTGATTAATTAAAATTGGAAAACCAATGGAAGAATTGGAGTAGATTAAAAAAAAAAAAAAACCGATTTTCCAATAATCACCTTTCCAAGAGTTTGTGTATAACTATGTAGAAAATGTTTTGTTTTTTGCTATAGAATTTCTAATTTGCTTAATTGCTATTGTGTAATATTTAATTTAAACTATGCTATGCAATACGAAATCAAATTTGAGAAAATAATTAAGGCTATTAATAATATGAAAATTGTATTTAAAAGTATAAAATTAAAAATTAAACTATTTTTAGTTATTAAAGGAGTATTTTAGAGTGATTAGAAACACATAAAAAATGATTTTAACAATTTCATAATTACTCCTAACATAAAAAAAATAATAATAATAATAAAAAAAATGATATGATACATAAAACAAACAAAATTTGCCAAATTGGGATTGCATTAATTGATGTAAGAATAACAATGGAAAAACAACCCCCCCTTTTGTATACTTGAGATCAAGCAAAAACATGTGAAGATAATTGTTTGTTTCCCAAAAGAAACTGTTGTGGGGTTCTACAATATGATTTTTTTCTTTTTCCTCTTTGGAGTGTGAGGATATGGTAGACTCTTCAATCATTGTGAGTTGAACTTGAAACACAATACAAACTGTTGCGCTTGACTCTCGTTCCTTTGGGTTGCTTGGTAGGTGTTCGGTGGCCATGATCTTCGGCCCACTTTTTTCTAGTTTGGTCTCGATCTTATCTTAGTTGACCTGCATAAGAGACCCTCGTACTGATGTGGTACCGAGCCTACGAAATTGCATTCAAATGCTAACCGTGGTTGGGACTCGAGAAGGAATAATGATTGAAAACATCCCTGCTCCGAACTTGATATAGCGGATATTGGAAGGCAAGGCTTGGGAAATTCAAGTGTTTTAAAATTTTGGAGTGTTTGACAACCACTCAAAATGGATTTTATAGTGTATTTTAAACAATTTTTATCTTTAAAAAATGAGTTTTTTTTAAAAAAATATTTTTTTTCTCGAGTCAATCCAAACGGGCCCTTAGAAAGAGAAGAAGCTAGGAGATCGTGAGATGACAATTGAGAAGAGGGAAGGGTTTTATTAGGTAATTTGATTTATAAGAATTAAATAATTTATTAATTTCAATTTTTTTTAATGTAGATTTAGTTTTAATAATTAGTTATCAAGTTTTATGAAAGTTTAATAATTTATTAATTAAAAAAATTTGTATTTAGATTTAGTTTTGACAATTACATTATCAATTTTTTTTTTTAATTTAGATTTAGTTTTGACAATTACATTATCAAGATTTATAAAAATTAAATGGTTTATTAATTTCAATTTTTTAAATTTACATTTAGTTTTGATAATTACATTATCAAGATTTATCGACAAATAAACAATTTATTAATTTCAATTTTTATATTTAAATTTAGTTTTGATAAATGCATTATAAAGATATATAAAATGAGGGGATAATCAAATATAGAATACTAAGCAAAATAATTACAGAAATAGCAAAATCAATAAAAAGCCCAAAACAAATTACATATTTAAGCCCACACAATGTAAAATGTCAAAAAAGTCCACGCAAAATGAATCCTAAACACACGGCCAACGATTCATGAAATCCCCAATTGCCCTGACCCAGGCATCTTCAAATACATCGAAACCGCAACCCTCCATCTATAGAGGAATGAGGGGCGAAAAAAAGTCTTTAGAGGGAGGATTTGAGTGAAGTAGTATAGAGGGTTGACGGGTGGAAACAAGTCTTGAGTTGACTCAATTTATTTTATTAAAGTTTGAGTACTTTTTTATAATGTTTGTACGAGATTAAAGAAGTTTTTGTGGATCAATGTATGTGATAGACCATGATAGTAGTCTACCAATGTTTGGTAAAGATAGACATTGATAGAGATCTATAAATTGAGTCAGGAGTCCTGTTCTGTCAGCCACCTTTGAAATCTTTCTCCATGTACTCAATTATTGTGGAGATTCGTACAAAGATCTTAGCAAGAAGACAATAATTGCTATGGTAGTGCAAGTATTACCTCTCTTCTATAAATAGCACGTCATCTCTACCTTAAATGGTTTACTGTCTCTCTAGAAGACGCAAACATCTCGAACACTTTGTGCCTTGATGTTCATTCTTAAGGACTCAAAGTAAAGGACGGATCTCTTCCCTTTGTGGTTCTTTATCGAGTCTACTACAAACTAATGAACACTAATCTTTCTCCAAAAGCCTTGGAGTATCTCCCAAAGGGTATACTTGTTGGGTTTTATGCTCTAAAACTCGTAGATAGTAAATGTAATAATTTGACCGTAATTAAATCATTAATAAAGAGTGATTGATGTGTTACTTCAAAAAGTGTTATTGATTGTTTTGTCTTAATAATCCTAAATCTAATAAACTAACATCCTAGCCTGTTTTATGAGTCTTCAACTGTATGTGGGGACATATGGAGATCAATGTTCAAGATACAGTCTAAAGGGTCTATAGTATGTGGGTTGTTTTATGAGTCTTCAACTGTATGTGAGGACATATGGAGATCAATGTTCAAGATACAGTCTAAAGGGTCTATAGTATGTGGGCTGTTTTATGAGTCTTCAACTGTATGTGGGGACATATGGAGATCAATGTTCAAGATACAGTCTAAAGGGTCTATAGTATAAGGATAAGGTTGGATACCTTATCCTGGTGACACTATGGATACGACCCATTTTTGTATTTGATACAAACGCAATGATCTAACGCGTTTGTGTAGGTGATATGCGAATGGGAATATCCTATGTAATGAGTTTGCATAAGACTGGACCACGAAATAGTAATCATTAGATGTAACTCCGTTGACTAGTTAGGTTTCTATTTCAATGGGATGACCTAGGCAACTTCGTCTTAATCTTGAGTATATTATGAACTCCTGTCCATGATGGATTGTCCTTTGATTTGTATGGGTGAGAGTGGCCGTTTGCCGACTCAATATGCCTACCATCTTGGGGACAAGACATAATGGGGAGCTGAGGACATAATTATAGATGGAATTCACTCATTCCCATTTTTAAGGTAAGTAGATAAGGTTCCCTTAAGTGGTGTCTTCGGGACTTGAACAAAGGGCCATACGAGAGGGGTTTTTGTTTAATGGTTGGACCATAAACAGGTTGTTTATTAGAGGAGTACCGGTACTTAAGAATTTAGAAGTAACTAGGAGCAAAACTGTAATTTGACCTAGTTGGTGTTATGAACACTTGTGAAGGACTAATTTGCTATTATTGGTCTATATCCATGGACACAAAAATACGTCTGCAGTGAGAAGAGTGCAGTTGTGGGTCTTTAGTGGAGTGTACCCATAGTTAACGAATATTGATTAATGTGGTTAATGAGTTTAGCCGATTAATCTCATATCGTTGGAGCTTCTGATCTATAGGTCCATATCCCCTTGCTAGCTCACTATGGACCAACAATGATTAACTATGTTGAAAGAAAATTTTGAAATGTTCAAATTTATGAGGAAAAATATTAATTGTATTGGATACGATTAATTGCATGATTTATTATAAATTTTATTTGAATGTGATTCAAATTATAACTTTATAATATTGAGAATTAATTTATTTAGAATATGATTTAAATAATTAATTATTTATTTGGATAAAATCCATATAAATAAAGAGGGGAAGAATTAATTAATTAATTTGAATTGGATTCAAATAATTCATCCAAATTAAAAATTTGGACGAAAATAGATAGAGGGAGAATTAATTAATTAATTTGAATTGGATTCAAAAATTAATTATTTAATTTGGATGAGATCCAAATCAAAGATTATGTAGAAAGTAAATATTTAAAATGATATTTATTAATATTAGATATTATTAAATATTTTATTTAAAATCTCTGGAGAGGTTTATCCTAATAGGATTAGGAGTGACCGAGTTCTATAAAGGACCTTCATAGAACACACTCTCTAAGAGAATAATCTCTACGATTACTCTAAAATTCTTCCTCTACTAATTTTTTCAATTTTCTTAGAAAGAAAATTCCTCTTCTCATTCTTTCAAAGAAATGGTTCTCACAAACCGGATCCTTGTCAGAGTCATAGCGAGGAAGATGTCTTGGAAAAAGGAAAACTACAAGGAGAATACTATCGGCTCAAGAATTATAGATTGGCAAAGGCATGGTGCTTTACCTTTTTCTTCATTTTTTGTATTTTTAATTCTTTCAATAAATCAAAGAACGCTATGACACGCTTCCGCCGGGATTCAATTCCCTTCAATACTATTCTCATGGAAGTCAATCTTGAGAAATCCTCGATGACTGTTCCCAGAATTTTGTAGTGGGATGAAATCACTCAAAATCCTATTTTGAGCATGGAGAAAGCAACGGTTCGGCTAAGCACCAAAGTACTGCAACCATCATCATCGAACATCTTGATGGTAAGGTTGAATTAAAGTTCCACTCTTAACCAAGATACCCCAAGATTCAAGAAATCATGAACAGCCATTCCAACATGTTATCAGAGACCACGACTGCTACTCCTATCGTTAGATCTGCACCAAGATCCAATTCTATGAGAACATCAATGGACTTTGATCAAAATATCCCCTATATTATATACGAAAAGAACGAAGGATTATTATCTCCAACTCAATTCGATATGGAAAGGAGATTAGGTCCTATCTACAACCAAATCAATGTTCTTACTTCTGAATCCGACGAAGAAAGATATGAACGAAAGTATAGACAATACATTGACCTGTATATTGCCCAACCGAAAGAAAAAATGGGCAAATTCATCTTAAAAAAAGATTTCATTGAAGCTTTGCAAGAAAGAGAAGCAACTTGAAAAAACAAAGTTGAAATGCTTCAAGAACCCCAAGTCTGATTAACAACTAGCAGAAAAGAGATAACCTCCGATTATCCACCGGAGGAAGAATCTTACTTTTCTCATCCGGTTGTTCCAGACATCAAAATGGTATCCTTTCCCTATAAAACCATAGACGAGGATGAAGATCAAAAGGTTGGAGTTCAAGAAATCAAGAATATCTAACATCAGTTGAATTACTCAAATAAGGTTCTCACAAGTCTTTCTAAATCAGTAGAAAGATTGGATAACCAGAAGACCATCCTCAAAACTAACTATCCAGGTCTCCTAAGGATTGATCCATACCGACCAACCATCCAGCCAAATACTCTTACCATAGGAGTAATCAAGAAAAATCCTAAAGATTTGTTATTAGAGATCAACAAGAAGCTTGCCTCTTTCAAGTTAGATAAACCAGGAGCTGAAACCTCAAAAAAGGTAGAAGCTTAGAGGAATATCAACATGATCAAAAAAGTCGAAGAGGAATTTTCTTCCAAAATTCTTCCTATCAAAATTTATAACATTGATATGAATAATCATTATCCAAGGCTATCTCCCCTAGATTTGATTGACCAACACCTAACAAGGATCGAGAAAACCTGAGGTGTCTTTTGACTCTGAGAGTAAGGTAGACTAGTACATCTAATCCTTCTCTAAAGAGTGGCTTGAGGGCTACTTGAACACATCCAATATGGAGGTATTTGAATTTAGTGCTAACTTGAGCAATTGATTCTCTTGATAGAAGGTTGATTTATGTGAATTCATCATTTATTGCAAGATCTTTCTCAGTGATAACAAAAACGTCTGTCTGAGGGAAATTGAAGTTGCTGATTTTGTAGACTTAACGTGGATCTAGCTTTGGGATTGACCAATTTTTGAGTTGTCCTTCAACCTTTGCGATCTCCAATTCGATTGAATTGTGTTTTGAAATGATTTTAGAGAAATCATCTTCTTTCGAGAGAGAAGAAGAAGAGGAAGGAGAGGTAGTGTTGTCAATAATTACTAAAGGGTGAGGAGGGAGCTTAGAAAAGAGTTTAGAAAGCATAAAGAGGGAGAGACGAATATGAGGATCCATGGATCATTTCCTTCATAGATTTCTTTAAAGTTATGACGAATTAGTGAATCAAAATTTAGTTCTTTCAAAATTATAGCTTTTATTCAATCCACCTTTAGCTATAAACGATTAATGAAATCAAGCTTTCTCATAATAACTTATATTTGGACATGAAGGTTAACCATGCCTTTATCATGTCTCTTTGAACAAAAATTATTACTTGATTTGCTAAATTTTATTAATAGTTTAGAACAAAGAGAGAAACCAAACTATTTCTTTAAGATTCATAATTGTTATTTCTTTAAGATTCATAATTGTTATACCTTTAGAGAAAATTTCTTAAAGATAATGAAACCCTTTGATATTAGGTAGACTTAGTAGCTGGAACTAATTTAGGATAAATTATAACTTTAGTTATAGTTTGAAGAATGTTAAAATTTAGTCCCTATGATTTTAAAAGTTAGAGGTTAATTCTTATGATTTGATAAGACCTCATAAATAGTTCTATGATTTGATTAAAATCCCTCATAAATTATCTCTACCGTAGGAATTATTTGTAAAATTTCAATCAAACTTTAGGGACGACTAAATTTAAATATTATAAATCATAGAGATTAAATTTTGACTTTTTTCGAACTAAAAAACAGATTTCAATTTTACCACAAATTTATAAAGAATGCTTTAGAGAAACAAAACATTAGGTAGACTAATTGTTCACTTTTAAAAAAATGCATTGAAACATGTATCGGTTTATAGTGGAGTTAGGCTTAAAAAGATTTTCTTACATTATGATATTTTGGGGGTTAGACCATATGCATCATAATTAGGTCAAAATGATTTTTTTTAAAAAAATTATTTCCATATTTGGTTGGAGCTTGGGAGCCTAGAAAAAGATGGTTGAAAGGATCATGAGAATAGATTCGAAGATATTACATGTTTTATATATCAGTATTTGTTGTTGTTTATTTAAGGTGGTCAGTTATTTATATTTGGGACAGTTGCAAATATAACAATTAGGTTCAAAATATTTGCAGTTATAGCATAATGCAAAAGAACTTGCAAATATAACAAATTTTAGATTATGTTTTCGAAATCTATGAGTGATAGAGCGTATCAATAGTAGGTGTCTACAAGCGATAAACCATATCGCTCACAGAAGTCTATCATTGATAGATTTTGCTACATCTGCAAATTTTTTAAAGTGTTGCTATACACGTAATTATTATCTGTAAAAGTGCTACCCAATGTAATTACCCTTTACATTTTCTCTAAAATTTTAAACTTTTAGCTAAGTCTCTAATCTTTACATAAAAATTCATTCTAATAGTTCTTTATTTTTTAAATAAATTATTTAACATCCCCAAATAGACATATACTAGTTGTACACAACTATCTTTTTGTGCATTTATTTGTTCATTAGATATTTGTATAGAGATAAATGTTTGAAGCCACATATTAGGTTATAAGTTGAATTTCCAAATATATTTAGATTCTTATTCAATAATTAATACCATTTTCTTAAAACTTTAGGAATTAAAACAAAATATTATCTAGTTTAGAAATTAAAACAAACTGATTTTTTTTGAAAGTATAGTAAATTGAAGAGTTTATTTAAACAAGATCTTACATTTTAAAATGTTGAAATATAGATGAAATATAACTCAATACACTATAATCGATGTAACAGAAAATTGTAATTTTTGTAGTACTAAAGTTTTTTTTTTAGTCAATGCATGATACAATTTTTGAAAAAAATTGGAAAGTTTATCTTCATAATAAGATTGCAATTGAAGAGAGTTGTAAGGAATTTGATATTGTTAGGGATATAAAAGAGGATTATTTTCCTTTGAAAAGTTATAATGTAGTAATAAACCCTAAAGGCAATCCACTTCTTAAAAAAAAAAAAAAAAGCCTTATTATCAAAGTACAAAGCCCATTATTTATTTGTTTGTTTATTTTTTAGGCAACAAATTCCATTATTTATTTATTTAGTTTCTTAGAAATGGAAAGGACAAAAAAAAAAAAAAAAAAATCCACCATTTTGACCCAATCTTGTCAACAAATTTTACACTTACATAACTTGTTTATATTGGACAATTTCTCTTTCTCCTTCTCTATCTCATAGTTTTTATTTTATTTTTCCCTTTAATAATATAATATAAACGTATGGGAAGAGATTTAAATTTCAACACGTCTAATAAAAGTTTTATTTATTTATTATTCCTAGATATATTAGATGAGTTGATAGGTTTATGTTATAACTATTTTCATTTTGAGATTTTGAATCTCAAACTTCAATGGAAAAAGTACATGTCAATTATCATTGAGTATACTTGTTTTGGCAAAAACAAAAAAATATATATATAGCTTGACACGATGTTTTCCGACCGAATTGAAGTATTTATTTAGTTCGTAGTTTGAAAGTTGTTCAAATTGAACGTTAAGCTCCATCGCTTTTGGTCACTTTACTTTCGAGTTTTGATTCATTTTAACCATAGAAGATCTAAATAGTACTTAGTTGCTTTTAAATTTTTCATTTTAGTGCATACACTTTTCGATCAAAATTATCATTTTAAAAGTGGAGAGACCAATGATTCAAACTTTCGAAGTACATCAACCCAAATAAATATTTTAAAGTAAAAAATAGAGTGACTAAATTATTATTTATAAGTTTGTATAACTTTTCTTTCTTAAATTATTTTAAAATGAAAATTTCCCCACTTGGAGGACTTTTCTTTTTCGTGTAATAAACGGTAAAAAAAAAATAATAATTTTCTACATAAGATGGTCAATAACCTAAATTAAAGGTAAGATGTATATAGTTTAAATATTAAATTCTCAATATTTCTCTATCACATAGACACGCTTGTGTGTGTGTATATATATATTTATATAGTATTACTTATTGAGTCAAATTTCTTAATTACTTAATAAGTATAAAAGGTTTCTTTTTCAATTTTTAAAATCTAATTAATTGCTTGAAAAGTTGAAGTTATTTTATTAAGATTTGTCCCAAAGTACATGATTATTATGTTTCATGATTTTTAATCAATAATTTATGTAGATATTGAACCTTCCCAATGGTTTCCTTTTTAATGTCATTTGATATGGTACTTATTGTAGAATAAACTAAAGTTAATATCATTGTATTTAATAATATATTTGATTTGCATTAAGTTAAAAGTACATCCACCATCTACTTCAATTTTGTTTTAATATTATTTTTAGTGTCACAATAATATATGTAATATATCTTTCCAAGCAGCACATTTGCGTACAAAAAGGGGTACGATCAATGACATTAATCAAAGTTATCACAAACACACCTCTTTTTTAAACTATTATCATAATTTCAAAATTCAACTGATGCCCTTTCTTTTATGATTGAGATATAGGATTAGTAATCTTTATAGGACAAATGATATTATTGTTATTATTTTTATTTTTATTATATATATATATATATATATATATATATATTGTAACGGTGTTTGTGTAATTTATCTATGCTAGGTTTTTCTTCTCAATGGCCTTGTGAATAGGGAGGATATGAAGTATCTCCTTGTTATGCCTCCACCCTCTCCTAGCAATTAAAAGTTTTCATCTAGTTGAACTCGACTAATGTCATGGAGCAATCATTTGACAGTGTCAATGAAAACAAGTCTAGTTTATGAAAAATATCCTATATAGGTGATTGCCATTTACAATTTAAACTCAAGATTCTGAAAGCATCTAAAAGCTGACTCATTGTGATTGTGACTGTGAATCTGACTTTATATTATATTTTAACAAGCATATGAATTATGATTCATATCATAATGTGGACCAGAGGTAATCCAATTGTAAATGAGGTTATTGTGTGGACCATAAAAATAGGTGGAATGATCTTCTAAGTGATGTGGATAAACATTGTGAGGAGAAAAGTTTGTGCATGACCACATAAAGGAAGAAAAGGAAAAGCAAAGGCCTTTTAAAATAAACTTATCTCTAATCCCAAATGACAGGCAACTAAACACCAAAATGAAACACAGTTTCAACTTTGATTCAGTGGGACCAAATGAATCAATCAATAAGCTCTAGAAACTTTTCCTATGAGGTAAAATCTAAAAGAAAATGGTGGTGCTTAGCTTTTGAACCACCACAATCCAATGATTCAAAGTATGTTTACATTATACGACAAAAAAAGATTAGTGAAACATATGCTCAAAGCTTGTGATAATGAACTTGGTATCAAGACTGTTCAATCACCAATCTAGCACGTGGAAATCAATATTAATTGGGGAAGAAATAACTTTGTAGGGGTTAAACTCAAGACCTCATGGACCACCTGCTCTGATACCATGTTAAATCACCAACGGACCTAAAAACTTAAGTTGATTGATGAAGGTAAATTTAATGTTATATTATCTAACAACATATGCTCGACTTTACAACTTTATGTCACACAAACATAACACGGGTACGACCCTATGGGTGTCCTAAGGCTTCTATGTGTGTGTGTGTTGGGGGAGGGGCGGGGGATTGTTGAGTCAAGAAATGGTAAATGTGATATATTTATTTGATTTGATTTAGTGTATAGAATACATAAAAGAATACAAGGAGTGATCTTACATTGTTATATATGAACAGCATCAACTGGGAGAGAGATTGTTCTATGAAGGGAGCTTGGAAGCAATGAACCAGTGCAGGCATTTTTGGCAGTGGCAACTTTCTCCACAATAGGGGACTCCACAGCCTTGCAATTTCGAGCCCTTTGGTTGTGCGCGTCTATACTGTAACAGCTATTATCGATATAAACATGGCTACCAGTACTACTTCGGTTCATGTCTTGAACAGACCTGTCAAGGATTTGGTTGTGGTTGCCTTGAAGAGTCCCATTTTCCATTTTTTGTTGCCCGTCTTCAAAACTTGAAGATTTTGAAGAAAGATTTAACTGTTGATCTCTGAGCTTGCTTAATTCTATTTGGTACTTGGCTTTAATCCATCTCATTTCTTGTTGGACATCATTCTCATTAATATCTGAAGGAGAAGCGGTTTCTGAGAAAGAAAGGGAATTCATCAGGCTCCTAAGCGTACGTCTCGTATGAGGAGCAGTTTTACTTTCCATTATCATTTCTTTTGTGTCCATGACTGTAACTGGTTGATCTGTTTTCTCGTAGTCTTCATCCGAATGGCTTTGTCGTGAGCTCATTGAACTAAGTTCACGGCTTTCATGATGTCCCCATATTTCAGGATAATTCAGGCAATCAGAATGGCTCGACACATTCGGTGCACCCTCTGCTGTATGATGCTCAGACTCGTCAGCTTGGTACATTATCTCCTCAAAACGCCCATGCATTGAAGCATACTGATGTCCACAGCATTGAGCTACCTCTGAGTTCTTTCCCTCGGGATTTCTTAACAAGAGACCATTTGATGCATTGCTGTAAGTAGTAGTAGAACAATTATGACAATAGCTTTGATTTGCAAAGCGGGGTGTTTCTTCAATTCCCGGACCTGGCCTCCATTCAGGCACCAAGGAAGTAATTTCTCCGTCAATCATATCAGCAATTCTGGTCACGTCTTGATCTGTAATATCAAGCTCCGCAACCATTTCTGTTGCTACACTTAATGCTGTATCTGTCTCGACATCAAATGGGAAATAAATGTTCCTGATACGCCCTGCAAAACAAACCGGTTTAGATTCAATATTCAAAAGCAACCAAATGATAATAATCTGTATAAAATGTTATCAAGAAAGGAGGGAAGATATTTCAACCTTCTTTATCTGTAATTCTAAGTCTTAAAAAGATGCCACCATCTTCTCTCATCTTCCCTTTAATGCTAATATCAACATCCTCAGAATGTTCACCTTCACAATACTCAAAAAGTTCAATCCCATTGGTTTCATTATCAATTGGATGATAACCTGACTCACTTGAAGCTTCAAAACTATAATCATATGGATATCCATTACAAAAGGAGCTGTCACTTCTACGAAGTTCTAGATAAGGTTGTCTTATAAGAGGGCAAACATCGTCCAATCCTCTTCCGTAATTGACAGGTCTTAGATCGTATTCACCATTATCAATTTGAAGAAAAGGGTCATTCAAAAGCTCCGCTGCCGAGAGCCTAAATGAAACCGATGCCAAACACTTATCAATGAATTGCCGCACTTCGGGATCCTTCACTTTGTACAAGGCATCTGGTTTTTTCCCCTAGAAATCTATAACACATCAATCTTGAGCTTACAAACACGCATACAAAACACAGACATAGAGAAAGAAATCTTCTTACAGACATGACTTTCTTATAGATTTGAGCAGGATGTGTGCATTCGCTGTATGGATATTCGAAAGTTATCATCTCCAGAATGCACATTCCAAATGAGTAAATATCGACTAATTCGTTGTATGCCTCTGCATACACTTCTGGAGCCATAAACTCTGGTGTCCCTGTGAATTTACAACACATTATGAAAAACTCTTACAACTTTTCATCTTTAAAAGAAACATCTCAGATCAGAAATATCTATTCCTAACCCAAAAAACAACAATAATAAAATGATCAATAGCATGAGCTTTCAGATATCTTTCTATTAGTTGATGGCCTTTTTCAGATAAAACTTTGATGGGATGTTGGGCTCATGGTTGTAATGAGCAAGAGTTTGTATAATCTAGATTTGTAAAGTGTTTGAATTGTGTTAAGGTACAGATCAAAAACAAAATTGGGCTTATGTAACCTATGTTTATATATCTTCCCCTTCCATGAATTCATTTCTTCTTTTCTCCATTACTGATGTAAAAGAAACCAACCGTATAGGCCGAGAGGTGGTTTCGAAGCACGAATTTATGTAGTCCGTGGGATTCGCAAACCTGTAGTTTGAGATAATCAAACCCACATAACTTGGCTTCACACTCTTAGGCTATACAAATCCAACCTGTAAGCCAAACAGCCCCTGAAATGAATAGAGTTTCAAGAGGGGATGGTATAAATGGTTTGGCTTCACAATCTTAAGTTACACAAATCCAACTCATATGCCGAAGCCCCAAAACAAATTGAGTTTTCTGTAGGAAATGGAGCTAAAAATCAGAAACCATACCCACACAATGATCAGCATGAGATTTCCTGAGGATTGCTGCAAGTCCAAGATCACCAATCTTAACTTCCCCTTGATTCCCATTAACAAAGATATTGTCACACTTGAGATCTCTATGGATTACAGGAGGCTCATGGCTATGCAAATAATGAAGCCCCCTCAAAATCTGCCTGCACCAATGCTTCACCGCTCTAATATTAACTCTTTTATGCTTCAGCCTATACCTATGGAACAAGAAACCAACAAAATTTGTCAAAAATTCAAAACAACCCAGAAAGCAAAATGACCAGAGAACCACTAAGATAGCCAAGTAATTACAGAAAACCATCCAAGTTCTATAGAACACTTACTGCCTGAGAGTGCCAGAAGTGAACATTTCAGTAACAAAATTGATGTTTCTATTGGCAATATCAACCCAAGAAGTATAGAATTTCATTATATTTCTATGCTTCAGTGTCTTCAAAAGATGAATCTCACAGTAAAGTCTTTCCAGATCTTCAGGACTTTGCAAGAAATCATAAAGTTTCACTTGATTCCAAGCGACCTCAATTCCTTCATATTCATCAAATGCTCTGTAACTGCAACAACCCAATTGGGGAACAAACAAACAAACAAAAACTCATTAAAATGCTTCAGAAGAAATGCAAATTTTTAGCAAACGGCAAAAGGGGAAGTCCAAAAGATGCAAAAAGAATCAAACCCCTACACTGTTTTTGAAGCTCCTTTTCCCAAAATTTCATTGTACTGCAACAAACAACAAAACCCATAATCAGAAAAAGGGGAAAAAAGAGAGAGAAGTTAGGAAAATGAAAATAAGAGAGAAGGCAAAAATACTCTGCCATATCTGCCAGTGGGATCAACTTCAACAAATTCAGAGCAATCAAGCTCAAGATCTGAGAGTCCATCCATTTGTTTTTCTTCTCTCTCAAAATTTTCAACACCCAAGCTTTTGATTCTTTTTTAATATGATTGAAATTAAAAAGGGTTGTTGTTCAGTTCCTAAAACACACACTCCACAAGGAGGAGGAGGAGAGAGAAAGGAGATTTGATAAAATGAAACAATATATTTATTTTTCCCATAACCCTTTTAGAGTGACTGAGTGAAGAAGATGAAGATAGAAAGGGAAAAAAAAAAAAGGATCAATTATTATAATAATTGTTCAATCGAGAAGAAAGAGAGAGAAACCACGTTAATCCACAGGCAAGAACAGTGGTACCCTTTGAAAGTAGGAAGAAAGGGCCAGCCAACCACCACTTCCCAGAATGTGACAATTATAGAGAGAGAAGGATTGAGAGAGGAAATCTTGAGAAAAATAAAGAGAAAAAGAAAATTGGTTAAATATATATATATATATTTTTAATTGTTTAGGTTTCCGTCCACTTTAGTTTATAACGATTTAGTTTCGATAATTTCAATTTTTTCTAGAACAGTAGAAACAAATAGACAAAAAACATGAACAATCTACATGATTACATCACGTGACACCAGCTAAATAAACCAAACAAGATACAAGATTTGAAGAATGGAACTCTTGCTCTTCCAATGTCTTCTGTACGACGTAGTGTGTCAACATATTTTAGTTATGCCAAACATGGAAGAAGGAGATAACTTTCCGATCATAACCTCAATCCATAGCCTCATCGGTAAACAAAGAGACTTCAGAAATGTTTATCGCCTCATCATTTAATCGATTCACAACCTCCAAATAGTCCTACTCCACCCAAGATTTGAAAGATGGAGTGAGAAAATACCCTCGCTGAGAACACATGGCCAATAATTTCAATTTTATAATAATTTAGTTATTTTAACTCTAATATGTAATAATTTAGTCATATACTTTAAGATTTGTAACAGTTTAGTTTTTGTCGTGAAAAATATTACATAGAATTGACGTAATTTTTTACATGGGTTGATCAATAATGTGATTAGAGACTAAATAATTCATCAAATACAATTTAATCTCTTTTTTCATGGTATTACAAATTTGAAAGTAAGTGACTAAATTGATACATAGTAAAGTTAGGGATAAATTGTGACAAACTTGCAAGTATATGAACTAAATTGTTATAAACTAAAGTTTAATGGGTAAATTGTTATTTCCATAAAAGCTTAAGGACCAAAAATGATTTTCAACCTTTCCTTTATTTATCCTTTATTGTTTAGCGAGTTTCAACTTAGTCTCTTCCCTATTGATAGATGTTAAAATTGGTTGACAATAATACTTAGCGAATAGGCAAAGTCACTTAAGAGAAGAAAACTCAAAACCTTTATCAATTTATTGAGTTTTATATCATGTAGGTTTACCACTTGTCAATTTTAACATTAATCAATGATTAGGGATTAAATTTGAACATTTTATACTCAATTGATAAATACTTAAATATGGTATCAAATATGTATGCATTTTTCTTTCTTGTCAAAGTAAGAGTAGTTTAAAGTATAATGTAATACCAATCTCGAGGTCGAAAATTCAAATCTTCCACTTTTAACTAAAAAGAAAAAAAAAAAAAAATAGGCCTTTTTCAAATGAGTAAATTCATAAAAATAGAAGAGATTTTCATATTAGGACCCACAAGAGATTTCTTTCTTTTAAAAGAAGACCATGGTGACAAAGAAAAGAAAGGATTTGTCTTTGTTTTTTCCTTTATTTTTTTTTTCTTGTTTATTTTCTTGGAATTCTCATTTGGCAATCTTTATTTTACTTTCTGTTTCCTTGAAGAGGTCATAAGATTGGAAAATTGAACATTGAAACAAAAATATGAAAATGTCAATAGTAAATATTCTTTTAGGGATGTTTTGGCATGATCTTTATCATTTTGCTTCTTGGAGATTGCTATCAAATAAGAAGTATAAAACAAAATTGAAACTTTCTTATTACAAAAGATGGTTGGAGTTAAATATGGTTATTGATGGCTACTTTTCTTTAAGAAAATAAATAATGTTGTTTATTATTTTTAGGTTAAAAAAAACTTTTGTTTCCTATCACTTTTGTAAATGAATAATTTAGGCCTCGTTTGTTAACCATTTCGTTTTTTAGTTTTTGTTTTTGAAAATTAAGTCTACTTCTCCCACATTTCTTATAATGATTTGCATATTTCTTAAATACAATGGTTGAATTCTTAGCCAAATTCCAAAAACAAAAACAAATTTTTAAAAACTTACTTTTTTTAGTTTTCAAATTTTGGCGTAGTTTTTTAAACAATTGGTAAAATCTAGGCAACAAAGGAAGAAATTTGGAAGTGAAAATGGTGTATAAGCTTAATTTTTAAAAACAAAAACAAAAAACGAAATAGTTATAAAACAGGGCCTTAGTATCTAAATTTTAGTTTTTATATAATAAAATTTGTAACAATTTAATCTTTACGAGAAAAATTTTCATCAAAGTTAAGTGAACTTTAGATTTGTAGCAGATAAAAAATTTCATTAAATTTTAACAATATAATTTACTAGGGACATGATTATAAATTTAAAGTATAATAACTAAATTCAAAGACTAAATTATTACCAAATAAAGATTTTAGCGACTAAATTATTACAATTTAAAACTTAAAGATTAAATGATTATTTTCATGAAAATTTAGAATTTAAAAGTTTTTTAATGTTTTTTTTTTTAAAGAAAATTTTAATCTTACTATTATTATTTCGTTCCGATTCTTTAACACTTTAAATCTCAATTTGAGCAAATATCATATTTACTTATAAATGTGATGATATGATGGATTTGGCATGTAAATAATAGGTGAGAATTATGTTAAAGTAATGCACTAAATTTTAGATTTTATTTTGAGGACAAAAATTAAATATTCTCCGATAATTTGAGTCATACGATTTTAGTATACAATTTCTTCTATCGATTTTGACCTCGAAGTCAAATGTTCGATTCTTCCTCTCCACATATTTATAAAAAAATATTTTGTTGTTGAGTTTGGGTATTTTTTTTTTCTTTACAAGCTTAGGTTTATAGTTAGCTCGAACATCTTCCATGGTTTGGTTTTTTATCTTTTAAACTTGATTTAAAGTATTTTGTTGGTTGAATTTTATGTAATTGATAACTTGATTGATATTAATCTCATGACTTGTTCAAGTTTATACTTCACTTTATTGAAATTCAAGTTTTAAAATTAAACTATTCTCATTAAACGAGTTATAAGAATCAAAGTAATTTTCTCCCCAATATAATCATTAAATAAGAACTATATTAATGTGAAAAGAATATGAATATATTAATTTTGGTGAGTTCCTTTCTATATCCATAGATTTTATGATCTAATTTCTTATATATTTATTGAAATCGATATTTTCTATCGTTTGATAGAAACGAAACACTCTCACTTTCAAATTCATAAAATCTCTTTCAGTGGATAAAAATTGACTTAGAAGGTCATCCGATTTAGCTAAAGAAATTTTGAGCACATCAAATTGATTTTTTTTTTCTTTTCCCACACACACAAGAGCTTTGACATTGTCTCTTTTTTCTTGACAAAAGTTTTGCAATATGAAGATATGATAGAGCTTTCTCTAAATAAAAGAATGGAAAATTTGTATTTATAATCCTCTTTTTTAACAAATTTGAAATTAGTATACTATTATTGTTAATGATTTTTTAAAAAAATTATTATTAATGAATTAATCACCCTAGATACTACTTTTTTCTACCTTTACAATTGGTTTTTCAATGGGTAATATTTGTAATATTTTCATTATATATGATAGATGTATTGCTACCATTATATATATCATTTATTTAAAAGGAACCTATATAAAATTTTCCTAGCTGATTAAAAAAATAGAATAATTTTATTAATATGCAAATGAGGCTATAAAGTAAATTTTGCTTGCTCATTTTTTTTCCCTTGATGATAATTATATAAGTATTTTCAATTTCTTACCCTCAAATAGGTAAGTATATAATTAATCTATTAAACAATGCATATATTAACTAAAATTGAAAAGAAAAAAGTTACTTTAACATACTCATCGATACAGGTACACCTATAGTTTAAATGAATAGATTCAACCATATAATTATCTAAACTTTCCTATTGTTTTACATAAATAATCTAATGAGCTATTATTTTTACACAAAAGTATGGCAAAATTTACTTTTTTAGCTCTTCTTACCATTCATTTTTTTTAAAAAAATATTTATAACAACATTAAAACTAAAAGGAAAGTTTCTCTCGTTTATGAACTTTCCAAAACAGCCTTCTTTTTTAAAAAACCACACAAATAATGAATATTTATCCAAAATTAAAAAATTGTTGAATTGGCAAGAAGCTTCTGAGGAGAAAATAAAAAATATATGATATATTCAACATAGTATATTTGATATATATTTGAATTATCTAGAAATAAACAAATGTATATTTGATAAGTCAATGAGCAAGACATTTTGTATAATATATTGTCTTATATAGTAATATGCGGTATATATTTACATTTTCTAGGATATTTATAAACACACCAAAAATAAATCATGGTATATGCGATGTATATTTACTTTTTCTAGTATATTAATAGTATATTCGACATATATACTTTGATCTCATTGAAATGCTAATCGATTTTCGGTTAGGAATATATTAAAAAAAATAGATGAAATCTCCGAAAATGAATATTAAATGAAATTAATAACTAACAAACATAAAACCAAAATAAAAAAAATGATGTTAATAATAAAAGAATTAAATATCTTTGAAAATTTTGAAAAAGGGTGAAAATGATTAAAATTCTTTACATAATAATTAAAAAATCTAAAGGATTTTCGTGTAAAAATCTCATAAATAATTTGAAAAAAATATCTAATTACATATATATGACATTAACTTTTTTAAAAAAAAAATATTGCGAAATTATTGCTTTTGGATAACAATTTTTTTCGGATTGGGTTGAAAATTATTATTATTTATTCAGTTATGATAATGAAAATCTCAATTAATTATTGCCATCATTTACATTTTTAGCCAATCCCTTAACTTTTTTTTTTAGGGGTAAAAAAAATATTATTGGCTGACCAGAATAACGAGAAGTGAGAAATCCTTTTTGCTATACCCAAATTGTCACGAGGGAATGATAAATAAAGCATGAAGTTATGATTTTATTATTTACAATTATTGAAAAAAAATGTTTTTGAAGAACAATTTCAAAAACAAAATAGTAGTAGAATTTAAATTTATGATACCTAATTATCAGGGTCATCTTCAAATATAGTAAGATAAACAAATTTATTTACAAATATAGTGAAATGTCAGTAGTAGATACTGATAGACATTTATTAATGTCTATTATTGTCTAGCACTAATAGACAATGACATTTTGCTATATTTAAAAATATTTCCAACAATTTTGCCATTTAAAGTAATTACTCTAATTGTAATTGATCAAAATTTTATTGAATTTGTATAATTAAATAGAAAATTAATTAATTGACTTTGTTTGAGAATAAATAATTTGGAGTTATATTGAAATAGGTGGGTATGGAAAGTTTATATTCATGAGGAATGTTTAAATATCTTGAATTATTTGGTTTGTTTGAATTTTGAAGCTTTAATTAGATTATGTTGAGAAAATAATTCAATTTAAAGTAATCTGGATAAAAGATTTGAATTTGATACGTTGGAATTGAATTTAAGTTGGATATTTTGGTTAAATAAATTATTGAGGGATGATTGGAAAATATTTGATTTAATGGGTTGAGGAATATTAAATTAAATAAGTTGTATATGTTTGGGAAAAAAGAAAATGAGATTTTATTTTGTTTGGGGAAAAAGAGAAGGAGATTCTATTTTGTTTAGGGATAAGAAAAATGTGAAATTAATGGAATGAGGGATTAGAGTAAATAAATCTTTCTCGTTTTGCGTGCAGATTAAAAGAAAAAAAAAAGAATTTTTTTTCTCCTTCTCTCTCCCCGTTCTCCTTCTCTCTCCTCCGTTCTTCTTCTGCGTCCGCATGTCGCCACCTCTCCGACTTCTTTTTCTTCTTTTGCGTCCACGCGTCGCCGACGTCCTCGCTGCCCCGTGTGTTTCGCCCGCCGGCTCGCGCTCACCGCCGTCCTCCTTCGATAGCCGACGTCACCGTGGGTCTTGCCGTCGCTGTAAGTCTTGCCACCGCCGTGGGTCTGCCCTTCCATCCGTGGTGGTTTGCTTGCGTCTTCGTACCGTGAGTTTGCTCTTTGTTGGTGGTGCTTTGCGGCATGGCTGAGATCATGGTCTTTGGGATTTTATTTTCTCTTGGAGTGTGTAGACTGTTGCACGAGCTGGAGAATTGGAAGCAGGTGCTGCAACTTCGTGCTAAACCATCCTTTGGGTATGAATTCTCTTGAATTAAATTTGGTTTCCATTATGGGTAGGTCGGTGATTAACTCAAGCTAGGAATTTTGGTTCCAGTTTTATTCAGGAATTTTTGCAAGGAATTACGGTACATTTAGCGATTTGGACCGGCTCAAGATAAGTAATCTCTTCGGGCCATATGTATAGTTGGCATGATGTAGTAGGCTTCTAGAGCCACTTATGAGATACTATGTCTGTATGGATTTTCATGTCTTAAAGTTGTATGTGCCTATTAGTGTATAAACCTATGCTGTTAAACTTTTATAAACCTTAGTGTTAGTCTATGAATCCATGTGATGGAATGATTGTGAACTTAGCGATTTGGATCGGCTCAAGGTAAGTAATCTCTTCGGGTCATATGTATAGTTGGCATGATGTAGTAGGTTTCTAGAACCACTTATGAGATACTATGTTTGTATGCGATTTCCATGTCTTAAAGTTGTATATGCCTATTAGTGTATAAACCTATGCTGTTAAACTTTTATAAACCTTAGTGTTAGTCTATGAATCCATGTGATGGAATGATTGTGAACTTTATTGATCATGTACGATGAGTAGTGGTGACTCCCCTACGTTGGTTGGGTGTCCATATGAGGTTGTGTTCCTTTGGGTTCACTAGAGGTTGTGTTCCTTCGGGTTCACTAGAGGTTGTGCTTGTTCGGGTTCACTAGAGGATGTGCTTGTTCGGGTTCACTAGAGGATGTGTTTCTTCGGGTTCACTAGAGGATGTGCTTGTTCGGGTTCACTAGAGGATGTGTTTCTTCGGGTTCACTAGAGGTTGTGTTCCTTCGGGTTCACTAGAGGTTGTGTTCCTTCGGGTTCACCAGAGGTTGTGTGTTCCTTCGGGTACACCAGAAGTTTGTGTTCCTTCGGGTACACCAGAGGTTTGTGTTCCTTCGGGTCTATGGGATCACCAGAGGTAAGAGTCTCCCTCGGGACTCACTAGAGGTTTGTGGGTGGGCATCCATAACCAACAGTGGGGCGGGTATAGATGTATGACGTATGATAGATGTGCAGGTCCCACATGTTGGCGTACTTATTGGGTATAGGTGCCAAGCCCGACCCCGGTAGTGGAGTTACTTACTAAGTAATAAATTTGGTCACTTACTAAGTAATAAATTACTCCTCTTTCCTTTTATGTATTTTTCAAGTAAAGGAAGGAATGTGCCGGCGAATGATAGGAAGAATCCTTGATGGCATCACGGGACCCGTAGCAGCTTCCGCTTGGTTTTGCATGTTTTCTTTTATGAAAATTTGTCCAGCTGTCTAATTTTGTTTTGAGACTCGTCTCCCTATTTGTTTATGCTGATTTTCATTCTTTTATTGTTTTCCGTAGGGGTACCCTCACCAAAATTTCATTTATTTGTTACTGTGTTGATTTCTTGAATTAGAAGAAGTAGAAATTTTCATGAAAAACATGGGTCCTTCTTTACCATTCTGCATGGTGTCATTTCTTCGAATTGTTGGATGAACTGAGTAATGGTCCGATTAGATAGTTGTTAGTCAGACCGTTACAAAATTGATCCATATGTAATCTTTTAAAATTTTAAATTCTAGTTCCTTTTATTCACTCCACAACTCAGTTTTTAAATTTTTTAAAAATAAAATCAAAACAAAAGATAACTTAAAAATAAACAATATTAATAAATAGCACTTTAGACCTTTAATAAGTGCGGTTTATATAATGCAAAATAAAAGTGCTGCTTATATTTAGGTTCACATTAAACAGATTTTGATAAGAATTTTTAATATTTTGTCAATATTTTTTACAATTACATAAAACTATTTAATATGTTGCATCAAATATATATAAAAATATATATAATCCATTTGACATCAAATATATATATATAAAAATATTTTTACAATATGTTGCATAAAAATATATGTGTGTATATATATATATATATTTAAATAATTACTTGTCTCATAAATGTATTTATTTACATAGTACCATTTGCCACTTATTTTGAATTTTCTTAGAGAAACTTAGAAGTAAACTCATAAATATAGTATTAAATTTTCATTTAAATCTCGATATACTTAAGTAGTGAAATCAATAAAATATTAAAAAAAATAACAACAAAGAGTAATCCTAGTTTGACTATAATACTATAACAAATATTTTAACTCATTTATGGGATGTAAGTTTATTTATTCATTAGGTATATGTTTAAATTTTTTATTTTTTCAAAATTTTTTTGAAATATTTCCCATCAACATTTTATTAATATATTTCATGACATTTTTACAAAGTTAAGTTATCGTCATCTCCATCGACATTGATATTTTAAACCTTGTCTACTATATTTATTCAAAAATATCTGTTAACATTGTTTTGAAAAATCAAGCAAGTGATGAAACACAAAGGCCAAGATTTGAATGCAAAAGTACCAAATTTTCAACCATGCAATAGGATGGGAAAAAAGGCCCTACAAATAATTAAATTGGTTTTTTTTAATGTTCCCTAAGAGGCCGCCAAAATTCCCAAGCAAGATGGGTGATAGGAGGTTAGGGTACACTCAAGTAATCCTTATTCGTACAATTCCCACTTTTTCCCTCGTACCATTGTCTCACCCAAAATATTGTTTAAAAATAATAATAGTTTGCTAGGTCCCTTCATTGGGGCAATGTTTTAATTACTTCCCTCCATCAAAACTTGATTAGATGAATATGATTTTGTATTTTCAATTTTGGTTTATTGTCCTTTTTGTATTTTCAATTTTTTTTTTAGTTTTAGTTATATATTTTTAAAATGTCTAATTTAGCTTTTCTATATCTTACAAAGAAATAAGGGAATTATTAGACTACACTTGATTCTATGTATCCCATTTTTCTTATATAGTAAAAAGAAAATCAACCCATGGCATGCTGTTCAAACTACGCAAAAGTGGGTGTTTTCTATATATATATATATTTGGCTCTTGAGTTTTATATATATATGGCTCTTGAGTTTTTGGTTATCAATTTTTTTATGTTGCATGCACTATATTACACTCTAATTTTTCACTAAGTTAAAATATTCTATTTTTCATAAAAATTGATTTTCATTATGATGGTTTAGTTTTTGTGTGTCGTAACTAAGGAAAATATTATACGCCATAATTGTTAAAAACTTAATATCAAACTTTAATTATATGGCTAATTATATAAAAGAAATGTTGTTCATACAAATTATTTATAAGGCTTAATTATAAAAATAATGTGCATTATTCAAGTACAAAATGAAATATAACATGAATTAACAAGTTCAAATTTTATGATTATATTTGTTAAAGTTTATAATTTTTTAATTGGTTTTTGCTCCATTGGATTTTTCTTTTGGGGTAAGATCAATTTGTTCCAAAAGGTCTATTAAAATAATTAAAACCCATTATTAGCTATTAACTTATCAAGGACTTTTAAAATCAAATTGATATACTAAATATTAAATTGAATCATATTCTTTCATTCAATAACTCAACGGTTGAAAATATATTTTTCAAAAAGAAAAAAAACAAAAAAAACAAAGAACAAGTTGATATAGAGTTTATTCGATAAAGAGATAATGAAGTATATTTTATCAAACAATCAAAACAGTTCATATCAAAGAATAAAAACAAAATAAATTGTTGTGTTTCTTATTCTGTGATGGAGAGTTAGATCTTGAGACCCTTTATTTTTATTTTTATTCTTTGATATGAATTCATACTGTGTTTTTGGTAAAAATTTGAAAGGAAGATATTCCATTAAAAATTAGTTATATTTTATGTTTCTAGATATTTGTTTGATAATGAATTTATAAACTGAATTCTAATTTAAAGAATTATTTTAATGTGTTTGATGCTATACTTATAAACTATAAAATTAGTTGCACACTAAATATTAAATCGACTATATAAACTATTGTTAATTAAGTAAGAACATATTTTAGGTTAAACTCTTTCTTTGTATATATATTAGTTTGTAATATTATATAATTTACCATATATTATATAATACATTTTATTTTTTAAATGAATTGATTTTATAACACAACATATTATAGTTATAGACGTTATCTTTATCAATATAATTCTGTATTTTAAATTTAAAATTCAAAATATAGCTATATTGAAAATATGCAAATGTTATTTTTAGAATTAAGACCATTTGAATCACTTAATCTAAAAACAATTTTTAGAAACGTCTACTTAGCATATTTTACTAGATCTAAATACACAAAACAAAATTAGGATTACCAACCAAACATGCCCTTAGAATTCTACCTTCTTTAGTTTTTTTTTTTTTAAAAAAAATACTTTCAACTTTTTACTTGTGATTCAATATTCTATAAACAGAACAAAAAAATATTTTATGTTTATATAGGGTCCATCACATTTACACAAGGTCTAAAATGTCAATGTTGATAAAAATATTGAGGTTTTAACTTTACAAAAATTTCAATGGAAATATTAACAAAAAGTAGATGTCAATGAATATTTATGGACAAACTTTAAAAACAAAAAAAAATTAATAAATAAACATCGTAGAATTTTTAAATAAGTTAACATGTTTATCATTTATATAATATTTGCATTAGTGACATTTTTTTGTGGCTTATTTTGTTATGTTTCGTAGATTTTTCTATGGTATAATGGAAATGTTGATTCATCCTTCATGTTATTGTCAAATCTATAAAAATGTAGAAATACTTATAGAAATATCAAGTTGTCAACGAAAATTTAATACTATTTATCTACCTAATATATATTTTTATAGAATGTACAAAATGTAACCATCACCTGTGTGTATATAACAAATTGTCTACATTTAATGAATAAAAGACATAGGTTTTCAACAATGGTAGCTGTTATTAAATTTTTTAAACAAAAGAAAATAACCTTAGATACCTCGATTTCTAAGATTTTTGTATGGTCCGTAATATTCTCCACCATTTTATTTGCGATGTAATATTCTAAATGAAATAAAGCGTATCTAACACACAATGACACTTGTTACTCACGATAGCTCTTTTGCCAACGTCAACAATTGTCGGCCTAACTCCAAAAATGCATCGACTAATCATATGCCGAAGCTAGGTAATCATCAGCATAGCTCCATCGGCAAAGCCTATGTCGACACATAAAAAAGAAGTGTCGGCATAGGTTGGAGCTACTGACGGCAGTCGTTAAGCTCGACCGATGCCGATGCTAATAACATGCATTGGCAAAAGGTATATACGCCGACGCAACAATGTGGCGTCGACAGTTCTTTAATGTCGACGATTTAAAAGCGTCGTCAGCTTACCCTTGCAATGCCGACGATACATACTTGGTGTCGGTAGTTCTTCTATGTCAACGATTACAGTTTGCCGTCGGCATATCCTTAAAATGTTGACGTCACCTAACACAATGTGGTGTCGATATATGCCTATTTTTCTAAAAAAAAGACTAATTATATTGTTTTTTTCACTTACATTTTTTGTTCATTTGCTTTTGGTTGTACCTAAAAGAAACAAATTATACCAAATACTAATGAAAATTCATTCAATATTATCGAAAAAGTCTTACAAGTGTAAAACCTAGATAAAGTTGCAATAAACACACAAAAAAAAAAAAAAAAAGTTTGTAAGATACATAACAAAATCAGTAATTTGATCTCCAAAAACAAACACATTACAAAAAAAAAAAAGTTTAGATCGGCTTCTAGTTCGCTAGCTATGAAAAGTGATCTTCATTAAAAGTTGGTCCTAAAAAACAAATAACAAAAACAAAAGTTAAATTTGATAAAAAATACATTTAATAAACTTATATGACACACAACAACAACTTTACAT
This sequence comes from Citrullus colocynthis, assembly GCA_031780015.1. Lineage (NCBI taxonomy): Eukaryota > Viridiplantae > Streptophyta > Magnoliopsida > Cucurbitales > Cucurbitaceae > Citrullus > Citrullus colocynthis. The sequence goes on from QLSR01000282.1 coordinate 1,339,704, forward strand.
TATATATACAAGAACTTGGCATATTATAAACATGTAACGACCCGACTTATTCGAACTAACCGGACCATTACTCAATGCATGCAAAAACTTCAAAGAACGACACTATGCTGAAGGGATCAAAACTTTTCATGGAAATTACTACTTATATTAATTCAAGAAAGTAACACATTAATAAATAAAAAGGAAATTTTGGTTCGGGGTACCCCTAAAAAAAAAAATCAATAAAAGAAACTTCATGAATGAAAAATCCACATAATTAATAAATAGACAAGTCTCAAAACAAAATTAGACAGTTGGACAACAATTTTAGTAAAAACATGCATGACTACGCGGAAGTTACTATGAGTCCCGTGATGCCATCAAGGATTCTTCTTGTCATTCGCTGGCACATTCCTTCATTTACCTAAAAAACATATAAGATGAAAGGTTGAGTAATTATATTATTCAGTAAGTGACCCCACTACCGGAGTCATACTAGGCACCTAGGTCCTTTAGGTGCGTCAAACATGAGACATGCATATCTATCATACTTCTATAGGGGAATGGTTATACCCACCCACTGTTGGTTATGGATGCCGACAAACCTCTAGAGCCCAGAAGGAAACTCTTACCTCTGGTGATCCCGAAGGAACACAAACCTCTAGTGCACTCGAAAGAGCACAACCTCTGGTGATCCTGAAGGAACACAAACCTCTAGTGCACTCGAAGGTGCACAACCTCTGGTGAACCCGAAGGAATACAACCTCTAGTAAACCCAAAGGAACACATCATCTAGTGAACCCGAAGGAACACATCCTCTAGTGATCCCGAAGGAACATAACCTCCTGTGGACATCCAACCGACGTAAGGGAGTTACCACTACCCATCATACATGATCAATCAAATTCACACTCCTTCCATTCCATGAATCCATACATTAACAGCACTGTTCATAAACATCTCATAGTATAAGCTTATACACTAGCAGGCATATACAACTTAAAGACATGAAAATTTCATACAAGCATCTTATATCATACGTGGCTTTGGAAATCTACTACATCATGGCAACTAAACATAAGGCCCGAAGGCGGTTCAGGTAGTAAGATCACTTACCTGAGGGTTGATCCATAAAGCTAACCACACTGTAACCTTTGTAAAATTCTTGAACAAACTGGGAATAAAATTCCCCTAACTTAAGTTATTCATCAAGCCTAACCTATCATAAGCAAATTCAAAATTTGTTCGAGAGAGTCCTTACCCGAACGTGACCAAACTCGCAGTTTCCTCCGACCTTACGAACTAAAGCAGTCGCCGACCACCTATTAAGATTTACCAATTAATTCGTAATCCCAATTATGCCACTAACCTACTCAGGTCTAAAATACTTACTTAGGGAGCACTGGTCTAACAACTGACAGAGTTAATCGCCGCCGAGAACCAGATTCTGAGCGAGAGCGAGAGCCAGCGAGAGAGCAAGAGTCGAGCGAGAGCCCGAGAGCGTGAGAGCGTGATCCTGGCTGGAGAGTGATTTTCGAGTGTGAGAGTGGGGTAGCGTGAGTCAGCGAGAGAGCGAGAGTGCCGTGAGAGGCAGCAATACCCTGGGCGAGAGAGCGTGAGAGAGTCGCGGGTCGAGCGGGAGAGCGAGAGAGAGGCGGCGGAGAGGGAGGGAGATGGCGGGGCAGAGGGAGAACGGAAGAAGAGGGAGGCGGCGGGGAAGGAGTGAGGAGAAGGAGAGGAGGCGGAGAGGGAGAGAGAGAGAGCTTTTCTCTCTTTTTTTTTTTTCTTTTCTTGACTACACGCATACCGAGAAGGATTTAAAATAAACCCTAATTCTTTCCCCTTCTTAGCCCATAAATTCCAATTTTTTCGTTTTTGTTTTCCAACCAAATAAAATAAAATATTTTTTACCAAATTCATTTATTTTATTTTATTTGCCCCAAAGTAAGCTATCTTTTGCCAATTCCCAACAATTTTCTTAAATCCACCTAAGACTCACCAACCACTATAAATGCAAATTTTAAAACTTTCCTCCTTAAACTAAATAAATACATAAATACATATAAATAAATATAATTTCTTTTTTATGCATAATGACTTAAATTTACTTAGTAGGAGGATTTACCTTAAAGATTTGGGTTGTCACAAAACATCTAAACTTATAATAATAAACTCTTCCATACAATTCAAACAATAACAACATAAAAAGAAAAATTTAAAAAAAAAAACTAAATGAATATAAATAGAGATTTATATAATGACATGCATGTAAACTTATAGAATTAGTTCAGAATTGGTACAAGCTATAAAACTCAAAAGTTAGAAACTAGTCATAAGCGTTTTATTAGAGTCCAAAGGTGTTTGAACTAAGCTTTTACCTACCGAACAACGCCAAACAGTCCCAATACCTTGCTAAAAGGTGTCTGGAATCTGGCTGAAACTATAGATAAAAAACTCTAGGTGTTACAGATAATACTATACTACATTCATCGAATCTATACTTCAAGAACAGGACCTTTTAAGTACTTAATTTCGTCAAACTGCCATGTAAAAGGATAAAGACAATTATGCAAGTCCAATTAAAAGAAAACTCAATTTTAGTTAAAACTACCCACCAATTGGTCAATTTCATTTTCTTTGGTTTCTGAGTAGGTGAGACCAATAGATTTGTACCGAAAAATAAAGACTTCATAAACTCAAAACCAAACCATGCCGATAAAAGTTTGATGAATATCTTCATGCTTCTTCCTTACATTTACAAAATTAAGAATTCAAATAAAAATCTAAGGTTTCAAGACTTAATTGATTGATCTAAACAAATTTATAAAGTTTTAAAACATAAAACTTACAAAAAAAAAAAAAATGACTTGAATCCTAGTTGAAAAGTGGTGGAAGGAGTCCGAAACTAATCCAAAGTTACAAACAAAAGCTTCAAGTGTTAGCTAACACTAAAAAAAAGATTAATGAACCCAAAGAAGTGCAAAAGAAAATAAAGGTGGAAATTAGAAAATTAGCACAAAAGATATAATAGTTATAATTATCACATTTTTACCAATAGATATTGTTAATGAACTAACAAAAATGGACATTAAAGATAATAAAAATGGATTGCTCTTCTCTGTACCTATTCCATTGTGATGTTGAATGTACCTTGAATTAAGAACAATTTTAGGGCAAACTATTTTTAAAGTTTCGCATCAAACAACAACCAAAACAACATAGAAACTAAAAGTAAACGATTATGAAGTCACAATGGTTCAAATCCTAATGCAAATCTAAAAAACAACTCCTATTAATGATGAATCGTTCATATATTACGCATTTTGATTCCATTTCTTGACAACAAATAAAAAAACATACCAAAATGAGGGCGAGTAACAATAGTGGCAGCGAGCGAACTGGCGAGGGTGGAAGCGAGCGAGCTAGCGGCAATTATGGGCGGTGTGTGGTTGAGAGTGAGAGCGAGAGTGATGGAAATAGTAAATAAGGGGGAGGGAGAGGAAAATCGAAAAGAGAAAGGGAAGTCCAAAATAAGGGAGGGGATAAAGGAAGAAGATGGAGAGGGAAAGGAAGAGGGAGACGGAAAGGAAGAGGGCGGAGGCCAAAAGTAGGGAGAGGGAAAGGAGGGGTGGCAATAAGTTTGAGAAGGAGAGGGAAAGAAGGTCAGGGCGGTGGTAAATGCAATTTTGGGAAGAGTGAAGCGAAAATAAAATTAGGTTTTGTTTTTAGAGCTACCAACGCCATAAGTGAGGCTTTGACAAATCCCACCTTGTGCCAACGGTGCGTAATACGCCATCAACATTGCCTCACTTTCGCCGACGGCGATAATAAATCGTCAATAAAGGCCCTTCTATGCCGATGATAAGTAATATGTTGTTGGCATAGGCCCCTTTTTACCGACGCATGCATTTCTATCGTCGACAGGGACATTTATTGTGGACGGGGCTTCGAACTGTTAGAAAAGTCTCTTTTTGTCGACGGCCTTTTATATCATCAACATAGGTAAATTTTTTTGTACTGAGATAAACACAGAAGAAAAATAAAGTAAGAACAAAACACAGAGTTTGGTAACCTGGTTCAATGCAAAACCACTTGCGTTTGGGGCAGTGTGTTAGGAAAGATAATTTCATGAATATGAAGTCAAACGATTACCACATACACATGTCTAAATAGATGACGATTATAGTGATACACGAAAAACTTAACTTCTTGAATAATAACTTATGCTCATCCTAAGGGTAAGACTCCCTCTTACCAAAACTTTTATCTCTCTACCTTCAAATGAAGACCACTTCATTTGGAAATCTTAAATTGAGAATTCCTTCTCAAGTTACAATAGAACAATTTAATAAGATCTAGAGAAACACTCAAGATCTATATTAGCAAAACCTTCACAATCGCAAGATTCACACACTTGTGAATTTCGGCACACCAAGAACGACTTCTAATATTAGTTTGAATGGTCAACCCTAACCAAAAACTCCATCTCCTTAAATATGCACAACGAAAAGGATGAGGTAACCCTAATATGCAAAAAATTAGAAAAGGAAACAAAATTAGAAGAATAAGCTACTGGGATTTTCCAAATATGTAGAAAAATATTCTGCATAATCAACATTTTATGGAATAGCAATTTGTCTGAAACAGAAATTGTAGAAATATTCTAAAAGACAATCCACAGACATCACAAAGAGCACCTGCCACAACATCTTAAGAAAATTATTACCATCACCAAATCTCTAACACCGAACAAATTATATATATATATATATATCATCTTTAACCTTTTCAATCGAGATAACATCATTTTCTTAGGCATCCTAATTCTAGACATTCAACTTTATCTAAATTGTTGGAATAAATGGTATATGACTCTTCATTTAGGTTTCCGTCATTTCAATTCCATGTGTAGCATCTTTCATGAATTGATATGTCTATTCATATATTAACCAACTTGAAGAAGTGACATTACTATTCAAATGACCATGAATTAGTCTTTAATTGTGATCCTTCAAATTGGATTTTTACTTTTTTTATAAATAAAAAAAAATTTATTTTTCCATCATTACTTTTCTCCCATTTAAAAATTCGTCGAAGTTCAATTTATTCTATAAAGTAGAGTTCATTGGATCTTGTAAATAAGGTATTGCTTCCATACGTGGACGAGGTGTTGCTTCCATAAGAAAGGTAATATGTTCAATCCTAAAAGATAATTACTCTAAAATATTCTTCCAATTGCTTGATTTTACTTGGAATTAGACACAAGAGTGAACAAAATTATTTTAAGGAGACAATTGCTTGACTTTATCGGAGTCAAGATTCTTTCTCTATACAAGATTTTGTATTTTCTGATATTATGTGATAGTTTCCAATATAACATAAATTACTAAAGTATGAAACATTTACGTAAGGGCTATGGATGTCCATGTGTCTGATTTTTGTAGTCAATTCAACAAAGTTTGGTACATTATCCTCATCTCTCTTATTTATTCTATGCTAATTTCATGGATGGAAATGGTTACTCACCTCTCAAGTTATACACTAATCTTTTAGAAATCTCAAACTTTACACAATTCCAATAACAAGTACACAAAACAAATTTCTTCTATACACAATTCCAAATAACTCAGAAATGATATTGAATATTGACAAGAACACAACAACAACAAAAACAATTTTTTTAAAAAAAAATTAAATTATATATTTTGGTTCATAGACTTTTATTTAGTAATAAATATAAAAAAAAATAAATATATATTTTGATTCATAGGCTTTTATTTAGTAACAAATATAGAAGTTCGGCCTAAATAAAGGAGTAGATACTTTAACCACTCAAACTTGGCTCATATTATTTTTGAGTCTATAAACTTTTATATTAGTTTGATTTTATTTTCTAAAATTATAAATAATTTTATTTGAGTAACAATAATTGTGAGAGAAAACAAAATAATATTTAAATTATTATAATAAATCATTAATCAATATGTAATTTTTTTAAAAGACAAAACAAGTAAGATAGAAAGACAGACAACTAAAAGATTGCATCACGTAAAACAAACATAGAAAACCACTTAAGATAAGGAGTAGGAGGAAAGGAAGACTCATACTCCTCTAAAGCTTTAGATGCAAGAGAGTGCATAAGAACATTATGACACCGACAAAGAGATAACGAATATCTACAATTTCGATATAATAATTTTTTTTTAATACCGAATGAGAAATTAAACCTCTAATCTCTAAAGACGGAGTACATGTCAATACTACTAATAAACTCATTTTGGTTACTTATAATAAAGTTGATGTTATATATTTTAAAAGGAGCCATATAATTAGTGAATGAGAACTTAATTAAACGACGTAAATTTTAAGAATTACAATAAAATAAATACATACGTACGGACTTATATTAAAATTAATGAAATAAAATGGTGAGTGAGATGCTTGTTTTATCAATTCGACAAATAAAATAAAATAAAAATTATCATAGGATTCCATTTCACATTTGGAGATCTGCCCTCTTCCTTTTCTTAACTGTACAAAAGTCAAAAATATAATTATTTTAAAGAGAGATTAAAAAGAGACAAATGGTTACTTGAGTTTTTGGTCAATTAAAAGAAAAAAAAAGATTATGAGAAGATAATGATGAACATTTATGTAAAGTGGTCAACTTTTCAAACTTCAAAGTTTGACTCGTTTGCTTTTGATTCCGTAAACGCCGTACAAACAAATAACATGTCTCAAAATTGACAACCTAATCGAATATTCCTCGCTCGAAGCCCGATCCAAATTTGAAATATTAAATTTTCGTCACCATGTTAGAAATTTTTATTGATATTGTCACTCTTATATAATTCGATATTAATATAAGGTGAAAACTTTAATTTTTATTATGTACTAAAAATTTTTAATACATAAAAAAAATAAGTAACAAAAAGTTACTCATTAAAATATAATATAATATAAATAATAAAATGTTAACTTTGGTTTTTTTTCTTCAATAAAATCATGTTAATTTATTTAAAAAGCATTAAATGTTTATTTATTACTATTTAATATATCAATTCACATTTAAAACTTTTGAATTTTTAAGGATTATTAGATACAAATTGAAAGTTTAAAGACTTATTAATACAAAATAAAAAGTTTAGAGAGTTACTAGACATGTCTAAAAAACCAAATAGACACAAACCTAAATTGGTATCTTATGCTCCATATTATAGTTATTTTATTTTTTGTTTTTTGAAAACTAGTTCTTTAGACACCCATTTCACCTCTAAATTTCTTGTTTTTGTATCACTTTCTACCAATGTTATAAAAAATCAAATCAAGTTTTGAAAACTAAAAAAAAGAGTAATTTTTTAAATTTTATTTTTATTTTAGAAAATTATTTTAAATGACAAGACTGTTAAAAATATTTACAAATAATAGCAAAATATCACAATCTATCTGCGATAGACCACGATAAATCACGATAGATTACTATCTGTGTATGACACAGATAATAGTCTATCGCGGTCTATTGCGATCTATCGCAAATAGACAGTGAAATTTTGCTATATTTGTATATATTTTGGTTTATTTTCCTATATTCAAAAACATCCCTTCTATTTTTGAAATTTGAATAAGATTTTAACCCTTTTATTTAAGAAAGATGAAAGAACTTTAAAACCTTGAGAAAAAATAAACTTAATTTTAAAAAAAACTAAGACCCCATTAACCATTTCATTTTTTGTTTTTTATTTTTGAAAATTAAGTTTATTTCCTCCACATTTCTGAAGTATAATGGTCGAATCCATAGCTAAATTCCAAAAATAAAAACAAAATTTTAAAAGCTACTTTTTTTTAGTTTTCAAATTTTGGCTTGGTTTTTTAAATTATTGGTAAAAACTAGACAACAAAGGAATAAATTTGGGAATAAAAATAGTATCTATAGGCCTAATTTTAAAAAATAAAATAATTATCAAACGGGACCTAAATAATTACTTAACAAATCCTAATAGCGAGTGTTTTCGTGTAGAAGGAGGTTGGGATCATGTGTGGTTAGGAATACAATGTTTTTTAATGAATTCGATAAGACTTTTTATGTCTAGCGAGAACTGAAGTCCAAGTGGTTGAGAAGATCTCAAAAGGACAAAACTTGAGATAGGAGGGATAAAAGAGAAAATCCCAAATTTTAAGAGGACTTGCGAAAAACGCAATAAAGGAGAGAGAAAATATTATTGTAAAAAAAAATGAAAAATTGGGTCTTGTCATAATTTTGAAATTTACGTGGGTTTGGTCATAATTCTGAAATTTAAGAGAATTAATTTTTTATTTTAAAAAATAACGTTTAAATTCTTAGTCGAATTCTAAAGACAAAAATATATTTTTAGAAATAACTTTTTTCAGTTTTCAAAATTAATTTGAACTATGAAAATATTTTTAGGAAGTAGATAAAAAGAACATTATTTATGGGAAATTTGGTATCAATTGTAAATTTATAATTTTTGGGAGGAATTGAATGAACACCCTCTGCAATAGAGAAAAAACTTGCACTAGTATGGTGCTTGGCAATCGACACTGTAACGATCAAGTCAGTATTCGTTTGAACAGCTAAATATAAAAGTTCGAGATGTATTTTTCAGCGTACCCCAAATGTCACAAGCCCTTTATACAGAAATATGTTTCATAACCGTCGTTTGATAATTAACTTATTGGGTCATTAATTAAACTATTAGGAATTGTTAGATCCATTTCATTAGTGATTGAATCATGTGCAAAAGTAGAACACTTTGGCATAATCTTTGCCTTCATAGGGTCAACCTTCTCGAGCTCTATAGTCGTTACTATGGGTCAGCTTTCATATTTAGGCATTATGGTTTTATGGTCACCCTATGGGTTAGTCTCCATACATAATTAGCCAAATAAACTTGTATTTTGATGGTTGATAAGTCAGTCTCTGTACTTATCCAAATAAATATCCACTTTTTTCACTCACAACCATGGGCTTTAAATCCAACTTTTAGTGGTGATAATGAGAGATATGGAGAGGTATATAAGGAATATTTCTTCCAGAAAAATACTTTATTGTTTATTAATTTAAAAATAGTATATTTTTAATATAGATCGAGTTATAATTTTAAATAGTTTAATAGATTCTTACCATTTTGAAAATATTTTTTAGGTTTCTAAACCTTCAATTTTATACCTAACAAATTTATAATATACAGATATTAAAAAAAAAAAAAAAAAATCATGAAGCTAGTAGTTACAAAATTGAGAGGCCATAATCTTATTACAACACAATTCAATTTTATATCAAATGAATTCTTAAATTTTTTTTTAATAATGTTAAATGATTTGAAGACATATTAGACAAGATAATAAAAGTTCTAAAATTTAAAAATATATTAGACGCAATAATGTTAAAAGTTGAATAAAGAAATTTGTAATAATTAAATTTCTGTTATTATTAACTTAAATAATATTTAAAAATTATATTTGTTTCTAAAAGAAATTGAAAATTACTTAATACTATTAAGAAATATTTTATGACCTTTACCTCGTTTTATGCAAAAACTCCTTGGTGTCTTGTGAAAAATTAGAGGGCACGAAATCTAAAGTCATTGAACGATTAAAAAACACATCATCAAACGACATCTTAAATATAAACTAAATTATTTTCTGTTTTATAAAATATTAATAATTATGACAAATCTCAAAGTCAATATACTCTAAAAATAATTGGCATGTATCATTTTCTAAGTAAAAAATTTTAATCTTCATGCTCTTACTTATTTTCTAATTAAAAAATATTTTATTTATATTTTACTAAATTTTATTAAAAATATATGAATTCGATCTTAAAACTAACTGAAATAACATATTTATCTTATAAAGAGTGAAAAATTTCTGATGCCGTCAACAGATCTTAGATCTCTGTATATTTTGATGCAAATCTAGGGAAAAGGAGGAAGAACGACGTTTTTGTATATATTATATATAATTAATTTTGAACCAAATGGTTTTGGCTAAAAGACATAATTGCCCCTACATAGAGCAGAGAGTTTAAGGGTATATGAGTCATTTTATGGTATAAATCTCCATAGTTATAGCCAGCTGCAATTTTGTGGGAAAATTTTTCAAAATAAAAAAGAATAAAAATAAAATATGGAATGAATGAATACAAGTCATTTTCCTATTTAATGATTTGGCAACTTTCCACCATTTCCCTTTGTCAGAGAGAGAATGGCAATGGGTTTGACTTTTGATATTAAGATGAAATATATATAGCCAAAATTAAATGAAATGGATCTAATAGTTTGTTGGAGTTATGATTTTTTAAAAAATAATTTGTAATATTTATTTTTTAGAAAAGGGTCATGTTGTACCTTCAAAATTGTAGTTTTTTTTTTTTTTTATAATTAATGTATGAATAGATGGATTTAAGGTAGATAGTACAAATTTTATATTAATTTATTTATGTTTATATGGATCAAAACAATGATTTAAAATTTCAAAATTTTTAAGAAAAAATTTTAACAACATAACATAAATGAAATCAAACTACAAGATAATTTAGAAAATGACCTTCTAAGAAAAATAGCAATCTTTGGCATAATTTTCATCAACCTTTTATACCTTCTAAAAGAATAATTAATTTTTAAACTAGCTTTTGTAACTTTCTAGTTCTTTTTCTTGTTGGTTCCATCACATAAAATTATTCAATAAAACAAAGAGAAATTCTCTCTCTTTTATTTATTTATTTTAGAATTTGTCTTCATTATGCAAGCTGATTTTAGCTCTAATATGTCCTTTTTTTTCTCTCTCTCTGTCTTTTACCATCAATATAAACTTAATGAATTAATTTTTACTTTTAATAATATGAAGCTAAACTATTTAACATAGATGCAACGTTAAAGTATTGATATAATTAAATTTATTATAGATAATTTAATTTGTCATAGGATTAGGAGGTGATTGAAACAAACGGACTAGATTCAATTGATTTGATGTATATATATATATTTATTGAGTACATTTTTTTTTTCAAAACAAGAAAGAAAACTTTCAAATAGAGTCCAATATTCTTAATCTCATTCTCAGCTTAAAAGCTTTACAAAAATTTTCTGGTCTAAATTTGGACACCTAGAATCTCAAAACCTATCATTAAGTATCAACTAGAATTGGGAATTGTCGGCAAGAACACTTTTATGGAATGTTGATTAAAAAGAAGGTAATATTTCTTGGCATTTTTCTATCCCAACAATAATTTTTTCAAAAAAAAAAAAAAAAAAAGGGCTAAGATTTTATATTGGAATGATCCATTGAAAAGCAAAAGGGAAAAAGAAAAAAAAAAATGGAAAATGGGGTTTAATGAATTGAAGATAAACTAGAAAGTTTTTGAAAGAAGAAAACATGTGTGGTGCTTGGGAGTTGGGGCACATTGATGGCAATATAAAAACATTTCCACCACATGCCCTTCTAATAAGTCCCAAGTGGGGATCCAATGCCCAACCCAGAAAAGTTACTTTCTTTTTTTAAAAATTTTTTAAATATATGAATTTTAAATGAAAGATTTGTTAACATTATATAAAGTACAAGTTGAAGATGAGAAGGTAGTAGGTAGCAATCTCCCAAAAACAAAGTGATAGAGAGGTACATTATAGGAAGTGTGAAGTGTACTATGTTTATTTTTTTGAGAGTTTGAGGTTGTTATTTAAGATATTTCTAAGTTGGTGTATGAGTTTTCACACACCCATGTCCTTTGTAGACTTTCAAATTTGTATTAACGTTTCGATAATAAATTTTGTTAAAAGAAAAAAAAAAACTATAGTTATTAATAAAATGAGTCGTCGCATGTCTCGAATAACATGTTGGTTTGTGGTTGGTGGTTTTTTCTCCATTTTATAGGTTTTGAAATATTTTTTCTTTCAGCATTTTACCTCTTTGAGATTATTAAAAAAAAAAAAAAAAAAAAATAGCTAGTTTTAGAGAATTTAAGTATTATATTGTTTATACTTTATAACTATAACATTAAATTTTTATCGACATGTCGATATTTCCATCAATATTTTCACGTTTTCATGGGTACAACACTGGCAATGGGGTAAATCGATATTTTTATTATATAGTAGAAAAATCCAAGAAACATAAAAAAAATAAACAACAAAATGTCCTTAATGTAAATGTATTATCAATAATAGACATGTGAACTTGTTTAAAAATCATAAAATAATTATTTATTAATTTAGTTTTATATTTTTTTATTTTGATAATTTTTTCAAAAATATTCATATTTCGATAAAATTAAAACATCAATATTTCCGTTGACACATCCTAATCTTTTCTTATTACACTATCCTTTTTGTCCAATTAAATTTTCATGTATTTAAGAATATTATACAAAATCCTTAGTCAGATGAGGGGAAAAAAGTGAAAATTTGAAAAACTAGGCTTTTTCTGAAAAATTAAAACTATCAAAATGAGCTTAGTTTAATTGTAATTGCCATGAATTTCTTCTCTAAAATCGAAGGTTCAATTTCTCATCTCTGAAATTTTTTATTTAGAAAAGAAAAATTAAAACTTAATGGAAAAGAATTTTGGTTCATGTATCTAATAATCCCTTAATATTTTACTTTCTTGAAGTGAAAAGGTGTTTCAAAAAAGTGCAAAGACAGAAAAAAAAAATTGCTATGCAAGTGTAGCTTTTTTTTTTTTCTTTTTTAAACTAAACTTAAAAGTTGAAAGATAAAAGAAAAAAAAAAAAAAAAAAAAAAGGAAAAAACTAGAACACTAAATTTTTTTCCTCAGAAAAAACAAGTAAAAAAAAAAAAAAAAAAAAAAAAAGGAAAAAACTAGAACACTAAATTTTTTTCCTCAGAAAAAACAAGTAAAAAAAAAAAAAAAAAAAAAAAAAGGAAAAAACTAGAACACTAAATTTTTTTCCTCAGAAAAAACAAGTAAAAAAAAAAAAAAAAAAAAAAAAAGGAAAAAACTAGAACACTAAATTTTTTTCCTCAGAAAAAAAAAGTAAAAAAAAAAAAAGCATAAACAAAACCAAAATTAAAAGTTGGAAGATAAAAGGAAAAAATTAAGAGAAAAAAGAAGGAAAAAACTAGAACTCTATATTTTTTTTTCTCAGAAAAAAAGGGGAAAAAAAGCATATTCCAAACCAAACTTAAAAGTTGGAAGATGATTATCCAAAATAACTAGAACTCTATATATATTTTTTTTTTCTCAAAAAGAATATTACTTTACAAATAATGGTTGCTTAACCTAACAAAAGAAGCATGTATCCATGCCATCTTCAATATTAATGCCAAGGTCAATGCTTATTGCTTACATCAAGCTAATACCAAACCCAAATGCTAATGCTAGCAAAAATAATTGCTATAACTAATCAGAATTTCAAACATCGACGTAATGCTAATTTTATAGGAAACATTTTAAATTATAATTTCGATCAAAATTTTAAAAGTGATGTACTGTTAGAGACCGAATCAACTAAAATATTTAATATGATAAACTATTCACCAATGTTTAAAATTATCAAATCTTCTAATAATGTTGCTCTTTCTAATTAATTGCATTCATGCAACATTTAGCATAAGCTTAATAAGGTAGGTAGGTGACATGAACAAAGAAGAACTGACAAAAACACAATCAATCTAGCTAAGTTTTGGCAAAATTTTCCTTTTTTTTTTTTTTTTGTATATATATTTATAGTTTCCGTCCTATTTACAAAATATATAGTTTAAAGGCAATTGTTTTGAAGTTTGTATTTTTGTTGGTGCCAAGCCAACTAATCCTACCTAATATTACACTTTAAAGGAAAATAAATTTTGCTTATATAAATATATTTGAGAATTGATTTTTTTTAGTTGGATTGATTATTTAGTCTGATTAAGTTTTTAGTTGATTCGGTCTCTAACAGTACATCACTTTTAAAATTTTTTTTTTATATGTAATTTTTTTGAAGTTTTTATTTTTTTATTTTTAAAAATTAAACTTAATTACAAACAGTCATTCTACTTATATAATTTTTTTTTTTTATTAATCCTTAACAACAAAAATTCTACAATAAAAAATATTTAAAAACATATAAAAAAAAAATTTTAATTTTTTCTATACTTTCCCTATCTTTATTTTTTTTTTTTATTTTTATTTTTAATTTTTTTTTTTTTTTACATTATCTAGTTTTTAACTAGAGTGTTTTTAATAACCAAGTCAAATTTTAAAAATTATATATGTATAAAAGAATTCGAGTTATGTTTAGTTAAGAAAGATTAAAATCATAATAAAAATGTTGTAAGAAAACAACCACAATTTAAAAAACCAAATGGTTATTAGACATACCTAACTATTATAAAATGATGGCACATTCGTACATACAGTGGGTAGCACCTTTAGGGTTAAAATAATTAAGTGGATAGTAACATTTTTAAATAATTACAAACATAGCAAAATATATCAATAATAAACGCTATCCCTGATAAACTCTTGTTAGTAATAGACTCTATTGTTAATAGGCTCCTATTAACGATATGGCCTATCATTATTAGTTCTTGATAGCTAGATCTAAATTTTGCTATATTTGTAAACTCTTTTGCATTGCGTTATATTTACAAATACTTTAGACATGATTGATATATTTTTGCAAATGTCCCAAAAATATTCTAAATGCTATGGGTTGTTTATTTCACTAGCTTGATTCATGTTATAATTTTTCAATTGCTAAGTTCTCTTGATAAATAAAATGATAGTTGTTTTGTTTTTAGTTTTTGTTTTTTTAAAAATAATCAAGCACTACTTTCGGTCTTTCACTATTTATCGTCCTATTGCCTACTCTTTTAAAAAGTTTCAAAAACCAACCAAATTTTGTTAATGAAATTTCGTTAGAAATAATATTATTTTCAGGAAAGTAAAAAGGTTGTAAAACAAAAACAAAAACATAATTATTTTAAAAAGCCAAAACAAATAACTGAAAAGAAAATTAGTTATTAAATGGCCGTAATTGCTTCTAAAATACTTGTCCAACATTTTTATTATAATTCCTGTTAGGTTTGTGTTAAATTTCATTAACTTAACTTTATATACACACATTCAATGAACTTAAAAAAAACACACATTCAAGATAATTGAAAATAAACCTTGAATTATTATGAGAATAAATGACTGAAATTAAACTTGATTTTGTATTACTAATTCTAAAAATTATGCTTATATTACATATTCCCAACTTTTCTTTATTTTGAAGACAGTATATTATTTATTTATTTATTTATTTTATTTTCTTCTAATCCAAACCTAACTCAATAAATAACAGCACTAGTTATCCCTTCAAATTTTTATCCTACAATTATTTCAAAAGGAAAAAAAAATTAAAAACACGGTAGTTCTAAATTTTTTTTCTTCGGTTAAAAACATACTTCTAAAATTTCAATTAAATTTTTGTAAGAAAATAATTTAAAAGATTTTTAATTTTTTAAAAATTTATCTTAAAATTTGAAACATTATTTTTAAAGTGAATTAGAAAATCATGAAAAAGGTTGGTAAATGAAGATAATTTGTTAAAAAAAAAAAAAAAAGTACAAATATAATGTTGAGTCGGTCATGGCTGGGCCTTGGCCCAATTAAGTTTTTTTGGGCCATTGAATTTCGGCTTAAGGTATTTTTGCACAAAGGGAATATGTGAACAATTATTTTAGAATGATTAACTCATTTCATAATAAACATAGTATTAAATTTAGGCTAATGATTGAGTTCAACCTCTTCATGTGGTCCTCATTTTTTTTTTCATAATAGAAAATCAATAATTTAATTTTGTATAAATAAATAAAAATTTATTTGCTTGTGATAGATTTTAATTGAGCAACTAATAGGTTACACAAAGATAGGTGCAACCTAGAATGCACTAATCGGTGGAACAAGTATTTTTCTTAAATTTATGTGATGGTGACGATATTTTCATCAATATTTTTACATGTCCATAAATTCGATATCAAATTGAGTGTTAATTCTAACATTTTCATCATATCATGACATAATTGGTGGAAAATGAAAAAACAAAAATTAAGTATCGCAAAAATTAAGTATCATTATGAATATAATATAAATAATAAGCATTTTAACTGATCTCACAGTGAAGTAAGTGAAGTATTTTTAACTCATAATATATATTTACGGATTAATGAAAAAATATCAATCCACGTCATCAAGCATTATGAATGCCTTTTGTTTCAAGAATATCCATTTTACAAGTTCAGTTAGATTTTTTTTTTTTAATAAGTATTAATCCAACCGAATTTAATTGACAATGCACCTAGAATAATTCAACTATGTATTAATTGAATTGTATAATTTTTGAGTCAATTACTTTGTGATTTGTAAGTAAAAAATTAATTGTATTTTAATAATCTATTTGCCTATTTTCTCCCACATAATGATGTTTTGAATATTAGGTAAATCACTAACAATCTAACTTCTCTTTAAAAAAATATTAATGGATTTTAATTATTCTCACATGACTATTAGACTCCCATGATTATCCACTAATACCATATTTTCATTGAGTATTATCATTAAGTTTAACTTGGCCTTATTAAGAAATGAGCTTTCTTAGTTATTAATAATTATTTCCTTTTTGCTTTCCAAAATAATTATCATTTTCAAAGTTCCTATGAAAACTTCAATTTTAATAAGCATGAAATTATATATAACTTCAGTGAGAGTTTTTATTTGTATAATTCGTGTTGGAAGTTATGGATTTGTAATTTGTAAAATTATATAACATGAGAGGTAAGTTTCAAAAATGTAAGTTTATGAAACTCAAATTTATATAGTTAATGAATATTAGCAGTTCTCATATTCAAAAAATAAATTAATAATCTTATATATCAAATATTGTGAGCTTATTTAAATTTTAGGTTAAATTATTGTGTTTCATCCTATTTTGGTCAATTTATTTTTAAATATTTAAATTTAGTTGTTATACTTTGAGTAAATTTTTTGAATGGTCTCTACATAAATTCATTTGTACCTATTTCAAAAGAAGAAAAAGAAATTAATATCTATTAGTGCTCCATTTTCATATTTTGAAATATATTTACGGTGTCTTTTTTTGCACGAAAATAAATTATTGTTATTATTATTTAATCAATTATGTTAAAAAAAATTGGAAGGACTAGATTTATACATTATTGAAAGTACATCTAAGTTTAGACATTTGAAAAGATATAGACCAAAATGAAATGAAGCCCAAAACATATGAGATCAAAATGGCATATTAACATAAATTTTAAGAAGAATCACCTTTTTTGCCCTCAATTTTGAAGAAAAAGTGTTTTTAGTTCTTGTATTTTTAAAATGTACATTTCTAGTCTCAAATTTATAAGAATAATCTTGAAAAGTTCGTAAAATAATTTTTTATTGTTTAAACAATCATGTGATATTTTAAATTAGAAAAATAATTTTAAAAAAAATATCTCTTTCTAATTTAAAATGCCATAATAATATAAATAATTTAAAAACTTTTAATGTCTATTTAAAAAACTCAAAAACTACAATAATACATTTTAAAAACTCAATAAGCAATTACACATATTTCTCAAAATATGAGATATGAAATGGTAATTGTCTCTAAATTTTATTAATTATGTATAAGTGATTATCTTATTTTTTATTTATATAAGTAGATAAGACACAAATTACCATATAAAAATTGATTATCCTATTTTAACTAACAAGAAAACAAGTATAACTCAACTAATATACAAATGTGTTATGGCTTGAGTCTCTGAAAAATAAATAAATTTGTCTAAAAAAAATAAAATAAAAGTTGGAGAACGTGATTCGGTGCTGTAAAAAGGGATTGGATATGCCCACGAAAAGACCATTGAATAATGTTTATTGATTGGTTGGATGGGGCCCACTTTTGAATTATCCAAATTCATAACCACGTGGGATTACTGTCCACCCATATGCTGCCACGTCACTATCTGGAGATGCATCACTATGACACACGACACAACTTGAAGTTTTCATTTTTCCAAATTGTATATTAAAATAAATCCATTAAAATATATGGAAAATTCCAATTTAGTATTGAAAATTATTTAGAAAAATAGGTTAATAACTTATGTTAAGTATAGTTTAGTTCAACGATAATTTACCTGATTTGCCTCTTTAGAGGTCACCTCGTACAAAAAGAAAGTATTTAGATATTTATTAAAAAAAAACTATCACAAATTAACAATTTCTTTGAATAACTTGGGAGGAAAATGTTTTCTTTATTATTTTAAATACAATCAATTTTTATATAAGCACTTTTGAAATAAGCTAATAATTTATGTGTTTAATATAACCTCTTCAAAGGATTTTAGATTATTTAAAGTATTTTTTAACACTCTAAAAAGTCTGAATTTATTGTAAAAACCAAAACGACAATAATAAGAGCAAGAATAAAGAAGTAATGAGGACGGTAAAATAGAAAAAAATCATTTTCTTCTCAATTTATGTTATTTCAAAAGTTTTACACTCTATCTATATTCTTACAATGGGTAGAGGTCACAAATTCAAAAAATTAAAATTAGCTAAAGTAGTGGGAGAGTCTTGTGATTATTCTAAGTGAGATGAAGCCATGGCAAAAATGACTATAGTGATAGAGTGAACAAGTTAAATGGAAAAAATGTGAGTTAAGAATATTTAATATATTGTATTAAGTCATTTTTTAGATAATCTTTCTTTCAAGGGTTACTTCGAAAATTCCTTTTAAATTAATGTAAGGTTTTTAAATATATATATATATATATATTTTTTTTTTTTTTTTTTTTATCTATTAAGGTTTTCTTTAACAAAAATTCATTTTTATCATGTTAAACCATTCTAGAAGCTATATTAAACATTTTTCTTTCTTTTTTTTTTTAATAAAAATGTCCATAGAAAAATTGATTTTGTTTAAAAAAATATTTTTTTTCTCAAGTTATTTCAAACAAGCTATAAGTTTTCAAATTTTATATAGATTATAATAGGTAAGTATGAAGATCCACATAGTCTTTAGTGTAATTATATTAACCAAACGTTATCACATATATATACACACACATATGCATACGCGTATCAATTAATATTTACATTTTACAATGTAATTTTCTTTCACTTAAAAGAATATTTAGGACAAGTCTTTTAACAAGATTTGCCATATGAAACTCAATTCAACGACTGACATTTGTGATTATTTTAAATGGTAAGTCGAATCTCACGCTATATATATTTGTGATGTAATATTCTTTTAAAAAAGAAATTTGGGCACACTCACAAATAAAATAACATATAATATAAAGTTCTTGTTATATCAATAAATTATAAATTCATTTAACCTAACTTCTTAGGACTTTTAATTTTGTGTTTCATAAATTTTAAAATTTTAAAATTTGTGTCTATTATGTAGTTGATAGATTTCTAATATATTCAATTTTTCTTAAATAAATAAATAAATTATATTCCATTAAAAAAATTTATTATTGTTTCTAAACCCTAAATCTTTGAATTCTTAGTCAAAATTTAAAAACAAAAACAAAAATAAATTTTCAAATTTTATTTTGATTTTTAAAAATATTGCTAAAGAACGAATTACCTAACACAGAAATGTAAGAGTGCAAAGTCGAGATTATAAAATTAATTTTCAAAAACCAAAAATTAAAAACTAAATAGTTATCAAACGAAGTCTTAAAGATTTATTGGACACAAAATTGAAAGTTTAAGCATCTATCAGTCATTTTTTAACGTTTGTGAATTTAATGAACATAAAATTTAAAGTTCAATAGTTTATTAATCATTTTTTAAGATTTCGAGACCAACTAGATAGAAACCAAGAATTAAACTTGTAATTTAACCATTATACAATTAAAAAGCAAGTTAATCATATTATCTAGAATAATTTTTTAGCTACACTTTTCAACACCAAAACTTAAAAATTGTCAACATGAACATAACTCAACAGACATAAATTTAGACTATATCAACCTCTGACTAGAGGTTGGAATCCCACCTAGTAAAAAGATAAAACTTGAGAATCAAAACGCAAAATTCAGATTAAATATTTACACGATAATCTAGAAAATTAAAACAAAAAGACTATATATTTACAAAATACAGATCAAGAAAGTAAACATTTCAAAAGCAAAATTAAAAAATTAAAAAATTAAAATGCAATTTTTTTTTTTTAATTTAATTTTTCATACTTAAAAAAAGCTCAGAGTTTCAGTTCTTCCTCCAAGCGTACAACAATAGAGAGAATCCGCCATTGTTTCCGCTTGACCTTGACGACGAAGAACACGAGCTTCTTCCGCCGTCGCTGCTGCTCTCTTCCGCCCACTGCAAAACACTCGAGCTTGAACCTGCCGGCGACATCGCTGGAAACGCCGCTGCCGGCGTCGACCCAGTTCCGGCCACCGACGATGAGAAGCACCGCTTCATCAACTTCCCCTCGGCTCCAATGACCTCCGGCCAAACCCCGCCTTCTCCAATTTGGAAAACAAAAACTCCCGGCCCGCCACCGCCGCCTTCAGTTTTGACCCAATTGAAAATGTCCCAAAAGAAGTCGACGGCGTTGCCGCTTATGAAGAACCTAATATGGGGCGAATAAGAAAACAATGGTATCAAATCTTTCAATTCCCATCCAAATGTTGTTTTTCAAAGATAATTTTTCTAATTTCCTTTAATGTGCATTGAAAATAGAGAGAAATCGATGACATTAAAAGTGAGCATATTTCGACATATATTGCATTCTGCTTGAAGATTAAAAGTATTAACTCCGTTATCTTAATTTTTTACTAAAAAAAATTTAGTAAACAATCATCCATTATTATTTTAAAAGTCGATCATCTTGATATTTTGCTATTATTATTATTATTATTATTATTATTATTATGAGAGATCAAAACAGAATTGAAATCATAACAATTTTCAATAACCAACCTCTCATTCCCTCTAAACTTCCACGCAAGCCGTTTCACGACGAGTTTAACTTCTCCATCGACGGTGACTTTCAAGATTCCGCCGCACAACTCAACTGCGATCTCACGTTGCGATCCCAAGAACTCGGTCCTCGAAACATAGCAATTCCGCCGCTGGAACACGTGCTCTCGACGGGACAAGAGTATTGAATCCTCCCGTAGGGAAGGATCAGAGAAGAGAATCGTCTTAGCTCGTCGGAGGAAATCGTCAACCAGATCACCAATGAAGAATTGAAGCTTGGCATCAGAAGAGATGGCGAGGTAAAATGAGGAAATAGGTTGAGCTGAGTTGGGAGTGTACTTAGCTTTAGAGAAGTCCCAATGGAGTTTGAGCTTGTGGGAGTTAGGGAGGGAGATGGATTTGGAAGTGGGAGAGAAAAGGGAGAAAGAAGAAGGGGAGAGAGAGATAGTGGTGGAGAGAGAGGGAGAGGGAGAGGAATGGAGGGAGAGAGAGTGGGAGGAAAGGGAGAGAGACCAAGTGAGGGTGAGAAGAGTGGGAGAATTGAAGAGATTGGTTTGGTAAATGCAACTAATTAGGGATTGTGGTGGATGTGGCTCATTAGAGAGTGTGGAGGAGATGGAGGAATGGCTAAAACAAGATGGAACCATTTTTGCTTCTCAAAAAATCTTCAATGGTGAACAAAAAATGAAAGATGATCAAGAGAGAGACTTTCAGCTCTCTCAATGGCTTTGTACAAATCTCTCTTTTTTCTTATTAAAAGGAGGGAGAGAGGAGAGAGAGAGAGAGAGAGAGAGAGATAGGTATTTAAGTCCAATGGATGTGTGAAAATGTGTTTTTTTTTTCTTTATTAAAAAGAGAGAGAAGAGTTATTGGGCGTGAGTGTGTATATTTTTTTAATTTTCTTTTTTTTTTAAAAAAATTGAGACACTTGTCAATTTTCAATTGGGTGTAGTATAGATTACATAAGAGACGGGTGATGTCCGACTGCACTTAATTTTTTTTTTCTTTTCATTTTAAAAGGAAGGAGAGAGAAAGTAAATGTGTGAGAAAGAAGTAGACGAATTTATTTGTCACGTCAGCATAATTTTAAAAATGAGATAGATGAACTAGTATTAAATAATTATTTATAAAGGCAAAATCATACTGAAAATAAACAAAGTAAGCACTCTTATAGTACTGAAAATTCTTTGATGTTTAAGATCAATGGTGTATGGAAAAATGTTTCTTTTTGAAGTAATATTGTGCATCCTTGTTTGCACCTCACCCCAACCACTTATTAGAAATAAAAAATTAAATAATATTTAAAAGATAAAAGATTGATTAATTTGTCAACTTGCAGTTTGATAATTAGGCATAATGAACACTAACTATTTTTCTTCTTTTCTATAGCTCGTTGGGAGGAAGGACATAGGCAAAGAGGAAAGTACAAAATAGTTAAAATGATGGAAACTTAAATGGATGTAACTTTTTAGTTCTTTAGTCTTTTTTTTTTTTTTTTTTTTCGGAAAAAGGATTTGGCTCACCCCATGGGGATGGTCTACAGGATACATAACTACTCCTCTTACTACAGGACGCTTACCTTGAACAGTTATCTTCGATTTAAACGTTAAAGCTTTAAATTATACATATGGAAATAAATTTAGAAAATAGATTTTATTAGAGATAGAGTTTAATTTTATGTCTAACAATTAGTTTTTGAAAATCTCGAACATGTCAAGGATATATTAAATACTTTGTAAAATCTAAAAATTAAAAAAAAAAAATAATTATTTAAAAAATTATAAAAAAAAAAAAATAAATTTCTTTTTTTTTTTCTTATAATATGTTAAATAATAAGCTCAGCGATCTTTTAAATTTATGTCTATTTAATCTTTAGATTTTACAAAGTATTTAATATATCCTTGACATGTTCGAGATTTTCAAAAACTAATTGTTTAGACATAAAATTAAACTTTATCTCTAATAAAATCTATTTTCTAAATTTATTTCCATATGTATAATTTAAATCTTTAACTTTTAAATCGAAGATACATGTTAAAGGTAAGCGTCCTGTAGTAAGAGGAGTAGTTATGAATCCTGTAGACCATCCCCATGGGGTGAGCCAAATCCTTTTTCCGAAAACAAAAAAAAAAAGGATAGGTGTTTGGTAATTTACTTTTATTATTATTTATACATAGTAATTGTGTAATTTTTCCTCGTATTTATGGTTTGACAAAGATAGTACATATTGAAGAGGGCTAGAACAGGGTGTGTACCTATTTTATTGATTTGATGATGTAAAATAAAACTAAATTTTTATATTAGAATGAAAACAAATAAGTGGGTTTGAGTTGTATTTTGTTTCATTAAAAATTATTAATGATATGACATGTCAATCCATCAAAAGTCCAGTTTTATTCAATTGTCTTTATTAGTGAATAATTTTGATTAAGAATTACCTATAACATGTCATGTTATATATATATAATCTTCTTGCCCAAAGTTCAATCTCAACAAATTAATAATTGAAACCCATAGCCTTCTTTTTATTTCTTTCTTTCTTTTCCTTTTCGATTCCTTTTCCCTAAAAACATTCTTTAATTAAATTAATTTTCATCCATGGAAACAATCTCTTTTATAAAAATAAAAATAACTTAATGATACCCATAGAGCAATATTGTTATGGAAAATCTAACATTGTTTTGAATCAAAGAGACATAAGAATTTACCTACTAAAAAAGCGCAACTTGTTTAATTCACATTTTATTACAATTATGCTTTATTTGATATCGATTTTGTTTTAAGTTATTTTTTTAAAAAAAATTTATGAATATTTTTCCTAAATTATACACTATAGTTTTCACAACTTGAATTTTTAGTCAAATTCTGTAATTTTTTTTCCAAAATTTGGCATGATTTTTTAAGACATTGGTAGAAAGTGGAATACAAAGCAGAAAATTTATAGGTAGAAGTAGTGTTTGCAAGCTTAATTTTATTATTATTTTTTTTAAAAAAAACCAATATCTAAAAACTAAGCTTCATTTAGTAACCATTTGATTTTTTTTAAAAAAGATTAAGTTTATAACATTACATCTACCCAAAGTTTCTATATTTTGTTGTCCATATTCTACTCATGTTTTCAAAAAAACAAGCTAAATTTTGAAAATCTCAAATTTTAAAAAATAGTTTTTGTTTTTTGAATTAAACTAAAAATTTAATTATTTCCTCAAAATAACATTATAATAGAGAAATGAGAAGAAAACAATCACAATTTTCAAAAACAGAAAAAAAAATAAAATTGCTATCAAATGGAGTCTTTAATTGTGAAGAGAAATAAATAAAATCAACGTAAAGATATGAGTTATTTTTAAATAAATGAAAATAAATTAAAATATTTATAAATATAGCAAAATTTTATTATCTATTTAAGATATATTGCGATAGACATACTATTATCTATATCTATGATATAATAAATAGAAAAGGAAGCAGTAAAGTGAATGTAGAGTGATTAAATTGTGTTGGATTCCTTGATTTGCGCCTTCCAATCAGCCAATCTCACCTATCAAATGACTTAGCTGTTTTGCACTTCTCAACTTTATATTATTATTACTCTTTTTGTTTTTCTTTTACAATTTTTGTTTTCCTTTTTTTTTTTTTAAAAAAAAAAAATCAAATAAATAAACAAACAATAGCCTTTGCTTTCTTTTAGCCAACTCAAAAGGGGTTAGGCAGATGAGGGATCTGAAGAAAAGGGAGACAACTATGTAACCATATTTATTTATTTATTATATTTTTTTTGTTATTGACTTGTGGGTGTATCAATCAAATAATGGCTTCTTCGTTCTTAGGAGGTTCTTTTTTCCTATTAAATACTCCTTTTAAACTTTCTTTTTTACTTCTATGTTTTTTAATTTATATTTTATATATATTTTTTTAATTTTGGGTGAAAGTGTAAATTTAGAGATTGATTTTTAAATATTTAAAAAATGTTTCTATGTAAAAAGAATATATATATTTTATTTAACTACTTAATAAAGTCAATCCAAAGATACCTTTATCTCTAAACTTTGAAGGTTTGTGTTTATTTGGTGATTAAATTTTTTAAATTATAAATTTAGTTCATAAACTTTGATATTTTTTTAAAGTTCATAAATATGCTAGATTCCAAGATGAAAGTTTATAATTTATTAGAAAAAAATTTAATTTATGTATAATAGAACAATTAATTTTAGAAAAAAAGGTTTAAATTGTCAAAGACCTATTAGAGGCAAAATTGAAAGTTCATGAATTTATTAGACACTTTTAAAAATTTAGATACTTAATAGACAGATTTGAAGAGGAAGCTCTCGTTTTTTTTTTTTTTTTTTTTGTTAGTTCTTGATTTTTTTTTTTTCCGTTAACCATGAGAGGAAGGAGAATGTATTTCATTTTGGTTCAAAGAATAAAATGAAAATGTATTTAAAATGAAGAAAAGAACAATATTTTGATATTGTGTAGATTTGGGATGAATTAGTTTTAGTGTTTTTTTTAAAGATTTTTCCTCATGAAATATTCCAATTCGGTGGTATCAAAGATAATTATACTCCTAAAACCTTAGTTTTGGGAGTTTTTAAGATGGAAATCATTTGCTGTCTTTCAAATTATGGTCAACATATATTTGAAAAATGTATTAGGCATTTGGGTCATTGATTGATTTTGAATCAAGTTTTTAATGCATGTGTTTGAATTGCTGGTTTGAGTTTAACTTTTTTGCTAGTAATTTCTTTCTTCTTCGTGTTACATGAGTTTAACTTGTAATAACCTTTTAAATTAGAATATTTTGATATCCAATTCTAATTTGTTATCCTACTAACATTTTATGATATGTAATTAAAGGATATTTTGTATCATTAGATTAAAAAAATTATTTAAGAAGTATTTAACCTACCAACTTCAGTCGTGATTATTATTGAAGTTTGCATATTTATAAAAAACTCCATCTTTTTTTTTCTTCTACTTTGCACATTTATCAAGAAACTCTATTTTACACATTAACTCTAAACTTCATAACTTCGTAACGTAACTCATTACCGTAAACACTAATTATTATACTAATTTTTTTAAAAAAAAAAAACTAAAAAACTATTGGTTTCAATTTCCAATAATTCTAACTTTTATAAATGTTTGTGGCTATAACTTTGCAATATTATTAAACACTTTTTCTTCACAATGTATACTTAATAAGATTAAGTGATTTTCTGTGAAGTTATCGATGACATGACATTTAGGAGACAAAATGGTGAATTCAGCAACTCTTATACCAACATCTGTCTCATTCCCTTCTTGTCTTATATGAACATTCAAATTCTTAAAACAACAATTGAAAAAAGCCAAATTCTTTTGTGAAAACCTAAAAATCTCAAGTTGGAAAAAATTCTCCCCCTAAATATTTCTGATCTTAGTTAAAATGAAGATAAGATGGAACTACTTAGAAGAAATGGTGATGCAATGAAGAAAAAATGGTTTACCATGTTATTAGCCATTAGTCTTGTGCCTTGTGTTTAGAAGTTTGGTTTATTGTTTTACTTATAGTAATAAGAAAAAATCTTGTGCCTTGTGTTTAGAAGTTTGGTTTATTGTTTTACTTATAGTAATAAGAAAAAGATTTGGTTGAAATAAAAGCATCAATATATCATACAATCAAACCAATTGAGAGTCTACGACTATGAACATGAGAAGCCAAAATGTGAGTACATTTGAAGTTGACAAGAAGGAAGTTTTGGATTACACCACAATGCACGAATAGACACAATAAAAGGTTGAACTTCATTAGCGTAGCAAACTTTTCTTGTTAAGAGATTTTTATATTATGTGAGAACTTGTTTGTGTTGAGAGAGAAAAGATGTCAACTTCAAGGGCTTTAGAAATACCTTCATGGAGAGCTAGCCTCAGCAAGTTTAACAAAACCAACCAAGAACATGTGACATTCCATAAAAAGCATTTTATACAGTAGGAGTTACAAATAATAGCCCAAAAACCCACGTCACCATCGATGACAATCGCATTTGCATCCACCTCGAAGGAATAGAGGGAGGAAGAGTTCAACTAAAGACATTCTCAAGCACAAAAAAAAAAAAAAAAAAAAAGGAACGTGCTATCTAGTTAAGACCAATGAGATATACTAGCTAGACAACCTTAAACAAATATATAACTTCGCCAAATCGAGCATAACTCAACCGACATAGTATTCATATTATCAACTTCGAAGTTAAAAGTTCAATTCTCCCACTCACATATTGTCAAAAATAAATAAACATACTACTTCAAAGTCTTTATTTTTATTTACAAAATAACTAACGATGAAACATTATTACATAAATCACCTCGATTATTGTTGCTTTCCCATCCTTAAAACTTATGAAATTATTAAAACTAAACCTCTTACCACTCACAAGGATTTATCAAATAAATTTTTGTAAATTTGAGAGATAAATACTCAAATAAAAAGTTGGTTATGATTATAATCCCAATAGTTCAAAGAAAGTTTTTTCTAGATTTCATAAAATTAAAATTAGACAGCTACTATGTTCATTAATAAATTTCTTTTTTATAAAAAAATTAGACAGCCCATTTGGTTTGAAGCAATAATGCTTGTCCTCTCCAAGGTTTTTCATGTGACAAGAGAGAGGAACCTTCTAATTTATTTAAAAAAAAAAAAGAAAAAAGAAAAAAGAAAAAAGATGTTCTGAAGAATAAAAATGGCAGATGCATTAAATTCTTGATTTTTTCTCTCTTCCTAAACTAACAGTCAAAAAAAGCTCTGTTAAAGGGTCTGCTTCATATCAAATCAAACCCCTTGAAACTGACTAAATAGTCTACTTTCTATGCATCTTCATTGATTTTATTGATTTATTTATTTTGGGGTACTGAACAGCAATTATTTTGTTGGAAACAAAACAAACAAAAGAGGTACCCCAAATAATGAGGGATGGTGGACCAGATCATAACCTCAATTGTGTGCCTTTGGCAGCCAAAATGACAAAACCAAGCATATGATTGAAACATCAATCTGGGAGTGTATTTGCCCATTATTATCTGCATCTGCATCTGCTTCAGATTCAATTTTTGGCTTAGAGAAGGACCCTTCGCCAGCTCGTTGGATCTGTTTAATCATACAATGAACTTTCGTTATTAAATGATCCGATGAATCAAACTAATCCAAACATACAAAACTATCTTGATTCGGTTTGGTCCTAAGAATCTCTAAAACTGAATTCATCTGTACATTGGTTTGGCTAAGAACCAAACTAAATCAAATTGATTCACAAGGTGTCTTGGAAAGAGACTTCGTTGCTGAACAAAAGAACTAATAAGAATGGCACAATCTAAATTAGATCTCTCCATTGATTGAGAATATAGATGTTCCCAACTCTATCCTCCATTTCATTCCTCATTCCCGCAAAATTTCCCCTTTAATTTTGTGGGATCAAGGGGGTGTTCCGCGGTGGGGTTGGATTCCCACATAGCCCCAAGACCAATGAGGGGCGGGTTCCCACAGAACCCCACCCTCGATGGAAAAATGGACACCTATAATAAAGATCTCAAAATACATTCATTTCATGCCATGTTCAAGATCAAAGAGATCAAACCCTTGATTCAAAGACAAGTGTCCCCCATCAATATCACTATTGGAGTTAAGACACTTTCAACATCTTATGTCTTTATGAAATGACAGCATTTCCTAGCTTTGTGTAATTGTCTAGACCTCCTTTCTTTTTTCCTTTTTCTTTCTTTCTTTTTTTTTTTTTTTTTTTGGGGGGGGGGGGTAACAAATTTTTTTTTTTTTTTTTTTTTTTTTTTTTGGGGGGGGGGGGTAACAAATTTTTTTTTTTTTTTTTTTTTTTTTTTTTGGGGGGGGGGGGTAACAAATTTTTTTTTTTTTTTTTTTTTTTTTTTTTGGGGGGGGGGGGTAACAAATTTTTTTTTTTTTTTTTTTTTTTTTTTTTGGGGGGGGGGGGTACACAAAGCTTTAGCAGTAAGTTGAATGCATTTATAAACTCAACATCTAACACATTACATTTATTGTATAACTTGGTGATAAACAACTCAACTTCAATAGTTGAAGTTTGCACACTTATTGAGGAACTCCATCTTCTCCTTCCTCTCTATTTTGCACATTTATCGGTGAATTTCATCTTACAATTCTGCAGCCCAAACACAGATTTTCTAACCCCAATATATTAACTCTAGACTTTATAACTCAACTCAATGCCTCAAACACTCCCCTTTAACTTCAAATAAAATCTTGGATTGGATAAACAAAAGAAAGATGTGTAAATATCGAATTTCTATTCCACAATTTATTTTAAAAAGTGAATAGGAAGGACAAAATTGGTCCCCTTTTTTTCATGTAAAGTTACACCAACAAAATAGCATATCTAAAAGTTTGAGGCTAAAATCGAAAACAAACATGAGTTAAGAAAAAACAAGAGATTTTGTAGTTCATAATAAGAAATATCAAATGTCAGCCGCAATAGTTATTAATGTTACTTTCCATTTTATGTTAGTAAAATAAAAGTGAGTATGTCCCTTTTAATACTTACAAATATTCCCTTTTTCCTTAGTAGGGGGAAAGTAAAGGCCGACCAGGAGCAAGAAAATCACAAAAAGGAGAGACATACCTTCCTCCCCTTTCATGTCAGCAATTTCACCTCAGTTTCCATCTTTGTCAATCCAGGCATCTTCACCACTGGCATGCTATAGAAGTGACATGAAATCAATTACATATTAAAACTTTTGCTTTAAAATGTTTTATACATTACAAGGCAACAACTCTGTTACCTTTCCTGGCAATGCTATTGTGGTCGAACTCACGCCCACCGACATGAAGTTTTGAAAAATCCAAACATTTCAGAGATAGGGAAATGGAAGTCACCGAACAGCACTCCTTTGCATATGTCAAAAGAGTCTATTAAGAAGAGGTTAGTGAAAGCTTGAACCGCGATGGGTGCAAGCGCAGTTCTAATCCGTGAT
This sequence comes from Citrullus colocynthis, assembly GCA_031780015.1. Lineage (NCBI taxonomy): Eukaryota > Viridiplantae > Streptophyta > Magnoliopsida > Cucurbitales > Cucurbitaceae > Citrullus > Citrullus colocynthis. Next base: position 1,369,635 of record QLSR01000282.1, read on the forward strand.
GTAGCTTTAAAAGCTATGGAAAAATTGTCTCAAAAAGCTATGGTAGCATTGTCTCAAATATCTACATGTAAGTTGTCTTCTGCAATTAAAGAACAAAGCCTTATCTCTAAAAGAAAAAGAAAAAGAAAAAGTTAAAAGCTAAATACAAAAGGTTACTACATTTCAATATTTACTGATTAATTAGAGAAGATACACATTAGGGGAAGAATGAATTAACACTCCTCGAAAACAAATACAAAGAAAGCTAAGAAATAAAATGCTTACAGCAATCAAATCTCAATTTTGACTAATGCATTTTGGGCCTATATGTAGCAATTGACTACCCCCAATACACTCCGGATACTTGTCTGACATGTTTAAGAACATGTTTGAATTAAATATTTTTTCCCTAATTTTGGACACGGCTAGACAAGACTGCTGAAAAAACTAACCAAAAAGGTAGGGGAAAAGATAGAGATTCTCGTAATACTTATATATTGATCATTCCTAAAGTAATAGAACGAAATCTTCTCTATCATAGCTAACTAAATCCTTCTCTATCTTTAAACTTTGGGTCATTGTTTTAAATGACAAAACTTCTAGAAATATTTTCAAATATAACAAAATGTCACTATCTATAATCGATAGACAATAACATTTTGATATATTTGTAAATAAGTTGGCTTATTTTGCTACACTTGAAAATAACCCTTAAACTTTTCAAATATCCTCAATTGAATTAATTTTCAATGAAGTATTTTGTTTTTATGTTAAAGTTACATGTTTTTATCCATAAAGAAGTATTAATATATCATTATACACAAACATATTCTAAAAAATGAAAAACGTGTCCCCAATTGTGATTGTGTCCTACTTTTTTAAAAATTGATGTGTTACTATATCTGTATCATGTCCATGTTATGTGTACGTGTCCGTGCTTCTTAGATAATCAAATTCACAACTAAAGGGCTATGGTAAAAGAGCAGGCGAATGAATGTAGGTGTGTAAGAAGTGTTCTCTCAAAGTATATATCCTTGTAATTTCTTAACAGAAATTCCTTCTTCTAAGTGCTCTCTGCTTGTGTGGAATCTCTACTACAGGCATTTCCATCCATTGGTGACAGTTAACCCTCAAATGTGTACAACATATCTATCTGGAAAGCTCATACAAACAGTATAGAAAAAACATGAAATTTTCCACAAACCTAGGAAAAAACCAAAAACCAATTCTTGCGAGAAACTACTTGAAAACAAGAATGCAAGAATACGACCCGACTTGAATAGGATCTAAGGAGAGAAAAACAAAAATGATAGAACAAATTCAAAATTCTGAATAATTCCATCACATTAAGTTAGAAGCTTGGATGTTAGCATATGGGCAAACTGTGTTTCCAGACTCAGCGTTTTAAAGAATCTTCACCACAAAACAGAGGAAGAAAGACAAACAAATACAAACGATCAATAGACACCCAAAAATAATAACTTTCTTGGTACAATCCAAACTTTTCATTATGGTCTTAAAAATGGATAAAATTACAAATTTAGTCCTTCAATTTTCAGAAATTTGTCTATCATCTTTGAACTTTAAAAGGTGACCATTAGCATTTAAGTCTTTGATGTCATGGAAATTATCGTGTTAATAAGTACTTAAACTTTCGATGTTGTGTCCAATAAATCCTTAAATTTTCAATTTTGTGTCTATTAGGCGATTGACCCATACTACATATTACAAAATTTACATTCTAGACACAAAATTGAAAACATAGAGTATTGATATCATTACACATAAAACTCAATTCCATAACATATAGATCAGTATACTTTAAAAAATTCAATGACCTATCAAGCATTTCTAAAGTTCAGAAACGGGAAACCTGTTAAAATTTTCAGAAAATTGAGGACTTGAACTTGTAATTTAACCTTCAAACAACCACTCAGAAACCCCTAAACCAAAACCCTAAAAAGCAGTGTAGGGAGAAATTGGAACTCAAATGCAAGGAGTATCAACAGTCAAATTCCCCATTTGAGGCAGGAAACATTCTCTAAATCTCATTAATACCGAATAGAACACTCGCTGAATCTACAAAACAAAACCCAAGAACCCATGAAAGTTGCTCAGAAGTTCAGTTTTACCCCTAAATCTCCATTATTGAAAACCTCCGATCCCTGATACAATGAACATAAAGAACATACAACTAAAATTATACACCAACAGAAATCTCAAGTTCTACGTAGACATACCTGAATCAGATTCTACGTTTTTGGGGATTTTGGGCGGGTTTTTTTCTTTCTTTTTTCTTAGTTCTTATACATCAATCAAAAGTTAAATTGCCAAATTTAAAACGAAAAGATCAAATTATAAAAAACGCGGTTCAACCTTTTCATTCTTAGAAATATACTCATCTACTTTCAATAAATGTATCTACCTTTTAGTAGAAGTTCTTTGGAGGATACTAACCCATAAAGAAATTTACATCACCACATCAGATCGTGGCTACATTGTTTGAGTTTCAATTTTTGTTCAAAAGTCTAAACAATTTCTATTCTAAACTTAATTTATAAAAGTTTAAGGGCAATGTTGTAATTTTGAAAATATAGAAGTGTTTTGAAATGAATGGCAAAGTTCAACGTCATTTGTTATTAAAATAAATAAATAAATAAAGGGGTAAACAAATTTAGGATGAATGTATTTATTTATTACTGTTTTAGGACATATGAAGGTGCGGATAACCAACTTTTAAAATGTCGATGTCAAGGTTTCAACCGAAACATGGATAAAATGTTAATGTTGACGGATAATTAAAGAAAATAATAAAAACAAGGAAAACTCTTTAAAAATTTAATTAATAAATATAAACATTTTACACTTTATCAATGAGTTAAAATATTGATATTTATATTATGTTCATGTTAGTGACAGTTTAATGTGTTCTCCTACGTTTTATTGATTTTACACGATATAATGAAAATGTCGATCTACTTATTATGTCTATCTCGAACTAATTGAACATGTCAACATAAATTAATATCATGAAAAAAGCTCTCAAATTTCTCTCTCTCTCATCTCTAATGTCTTTTAGCATTTCTCCCTTCTTCCAAAGCTTTTCGTGGATGAGTGAAATTAACTCATTGACGTTATATTAATAAATTTTTTATGGTTGCATGTATGGTGACCTAGAAAGAGAGTATACTTCAATAGGTGAAACTCTTAAATTGTATAAATGCGACCAAAAATGTCATAATGGATTTCATGGCATAATCATCTGGCCAATTTTATGAGATTAATGAAAAATACTTACTGTATTGAATATTTTTGCACAAACATACTTTAATTGACATATAGTATATGTTAGTGACGATATCTTATTCAAATTCTCCTACCCCTATTGTACTTAACATAAAAAATAAAAAATAAAAGTCTTATTATTCTTAAAATAAAAGTGGTCTCAATGGTGTTCATGCATTATGATCATCATCCGTGGGTTTCTCAGGCTCCAATTTCAAAAATTGTACTTTATTTATTTACATTTTCTTTAATTTTCTATCTTTTCTATTTAAACATTTAAATTCTCAAAATTAATTTTCAAAAACAAAAAATTAAATAATTACCAAATATATTTAATTTTCAAAAGGAAAATGTTGCAAGAAAAATTGGTAAAGTTCCATAGTTCAAATTTTTCTAGCAAAAAAAAAAAAAAAAAAAAAAAA
>QLSR01000282.1:1373650-1417251 GCA_031780015.1 Citrullus colocynthis
AAAAAAAAAAAAAAAAAAAAAAAAGTGCTTGATTTTATCTCGTGTTGTAAGAACAACCTCCACGAGTGGATGCTCTAGTTTTTCGTGATATGTTGTTCTCTCTTAAATTTGTTTTGATTTTGTTTTTGTCTGAATAAATTAAAAAAAAAAAAAAAATTGCCAGACAAAGCCCAACAACATAAGAATTATGTTGGGGAGCTTTTATTCCAATGTCTTTGGAATTTCTTTTATCCTCCGATGAATTTTTTCTTTGCTCTTCCATCTATTTGAAATGACCCTAAAACAGGGTCACACCACAAGCATCCTTAGAATTCAAACTAAGCACAGAATCTAGCATTTAACTAAAACCATGTTTACTAATTCGTAATGAAAATTGATGTAATCGTAATGGAATTCTATTAATGGATCAAATGTAATGGGTCTCAATCACAAATGTAATTAGATGGTTATTTATCGTGTTTACTTAGAATTATGAATCTGTCACATTTACTGTTACCGTTACAGTTTGATCCTAACGGTAACGGTAACGATAATGATAAATGTAACTATAAATGTGACACATTCATAATTCTCATGCTATTATAGTAATAGTAAAGGCAATAATAAAGGTAGTGGGTCTCACATAATTTTCAAACACAGTTTAATTGAGCACCTTTTGTTCCTCAATTAGATTGCACATTTTTATTACAGATTTGGACACAGGCCCTATAGGTCATTACAATTACGAGACACAGGTAAACAACAACAAATGTAATCAAATGAAGCTCAGTTTTTAGATTACCATTGATAGATTACGTTTCACCTGAGATAAACGTAGTAGCCTAAGCTCAACATCTAAGTACCGTGAAGTCAGATGAAATTAGTCAAACTACATCAAAACACAGCGAAATACAAAACAAAACACAGAGAGGAAACGAAGTGAAATCTTTCCATATTTTAATTACATGACAACAAGTTTGTGAAGCCAACTAGTTTTATTTAATTGGGGATGGAACAAAATTTTATACAAGTAACCTACAATGCTTAATTTCTAATGACAATTTGTATAAGAAGTTAAAGACAAGAACTTACAAATCAATTTTCAACTAGGGATGAATATCTGAGTAATTGCTTCAAGTGCAGAAACACTCCACCTCTCAGCATGTCTTACTATCTGATAGGATGAAAAAATGTAAAGCAATCAAATATTGGGGTTAGTACATATATATGTAATGATGCCAAGAACGATAATGAAATTATATGTTTTAATTCATATTTAGATAGCTTGAAATCATATTTTCTTTATCTGTCCTCACTGGAAAAAGGATAACTATAAAGAATACCTGTAGTTTAAGAAATTTACATATCATATTTCTGTGGGTTTAAAATTGGGTTTAACCAAATCATAATCTTCTGTCAAGTTTTACTATCCATTATTTTTAAGTGTAGCATGGTGTAAGTAGCAATTTCATTAGGGCGATTTGTAATCATTCAAGAAGAATGGGAGGAAAGAAGGATTCGTTGAATGGAAATAAACATGTTGACGTACCGAAATTTAAGGTTCCTTTTGATAATCTCTTTGGTTTTAAAACTAGCTAAATTATATTAAATGCCCTTAACTTTACATTTTGTAGCAAAAATACCCTTCAAAAGTTTAAAAAATACCTTTGAATTTTCAAAAAAAAAGTTTTAAAATACTCTTATTGTTAGTTTTGGATGGAAACTGTTAGTGTTTTGTTTCAAAAATACCCTTAAACTTTTAAAAGTTTTAAAAATACCCTTAAACTTACAAAAATGTTAAAAAATACATTTTCCGTTAATATATGAATAAAAACCGTTAATATCTCGTTGCATAAATATAATCTTTCATAAGTTGCATTAGTACTCTAAAAAAAAAAAAAAGTTAAAAATGCTCTTACAGTTAATCTATCCTTTATCACCTCTTCAATTTTTTCTCTCCCCTACTTCAACCTATAACCTACTCATTCTCTATTTTCTCTATTTTTTTTCTTCCTTCTTACTCTACTTTCTACCTGTTCAACTTTTTGTTTATCTCATTAAAATAATTGCCCCCTTCAATTAAGGTATATAGATTATAACAAAAAGAAAGAGAATAATGGAAGCACCAAGGAGACTTTAGGATTTGTATGTTCTAACTAGATTATACCTTAGTAGTTGAGTGATAGTCAAATACGTTCTTTTTGTACTCGACTATTTATAATTTTAGCAAGTTTAAAGGGGATTTTTATTTTCGAAGTTATGGTTTTTATTTTATTGTGACAAACTGGTGTAAGAATTCAACAAATAAGAGTATCTATATGAAAAAAAAGAAAAGAAAAAAAGAATATCTATATAATTTATTTTAAACTTGGTTATTTTTTAATTTAAGAAAACTTCAAACAAATTGATTACTATACTAATGGTATGAGTATACTAATGGTATGAGTATTTTTTAACTCTTTTTTTTTTTCAAGGTTAATTGTATTAATGCAACTTTTAAAATTTAAAGATATTTGAAACGAATATTAATGGTTTATGTTCATATACTGACAGTAAGAGTATTTTTGTAACTTTTTGAAAGTTTAAGGGTTATTATGAAACATGACACTAAAGGTTTCAATCCAAAAGTAATTACAAAGGTATTTTTGAATTGCTTTTGAAAGTTTAAGGGTATTTTTGAAATTTTTGAAAGTTTAAGGGTATTTTTGAAACTTTTGAAAGTTTAAGGGCATTTTTGACATATAAAATTTAAAGGTATTTTGTATAATTTAGCCTTTAAAATTAAATTTATAAACCCAACTTTTATCTATGGTTTTCTTTGTTTTGCTAACTTCTTTTTACAAATGTTTTTAAAATCTAAATTGAAGATATATATACAGTTTAAAAGAAAAATAAATCAGAAAATGTGTTTCAGCGCAAAACTTGAAATAAAACTTTTAGAAAATTCAAATATGATTTTCTAAAACCATCTTGAAAAATGAAAACACAGTTGAGAGGATCACTGAATCTCACTTTCAGCTCTTCATCAAGTTCATAGAGAGTACTTCCATCAATAGAAATGAGTGGCCTCCATGGAAGTTTCAGGTATGTCCTGCAAGGCAATCAATGAAAATAATAAATATTGGGAACTCTAACAAATGTGGGAAAGCTTAAATAACTGAGGGAAGGTCCAGCAATTGAAAAAGAAATGAGGAAAAAGATGCTTGTACCCAACAGACAGAACCAATGCAATTCCAAGTTACATGCCATATCTACCATTTAGATTAAATTACAAGTTTAGTCCCTAAACTTTCAACTTTGTATCTATTTAGTCTCTACACTTTAAAACGTGTAATAGGCCACAATTCACATATCTACTAGATACAAAATTGAAAGACAAGAGCTCCACTAGACATGCAAATTCAAATATAAATCTAATAGAGATCAATTAATTTTAAATCTTTTTTACTATGTTAAGAATCTATTAGACACAAAATTGAATGTTACCATTTTTACTATGTTAAGGACCTATAGTTTAGGAACCAAATAGACACAAAGCTGAAAGTTCAAAAACCAAACTTGTAATTTAACCTACCATTTACGTTTAATCTTTTGTTTTATTGAGAAATATATCATATTCTTTTGGAATTCACACAAGGCAAAACCTCAAAGTCAGAAAGTAATTCAATGTAGTTGGACTGGGATCTGAATTAATGCAGATACGAGACTAGATTTGATTAACTACCTTAGTTTCCAGGTTGCCAGCACAAATTCAACTCCAGATTTGTTAATCTGTAGTCATGTATGTCATGAAAATCAGCAAAAGTCTTCTAAGGAATAAACAGAATCTAAAGCACAAGTTTCAGAGTCAGATGAGAAGATGCTGGACGTGCAGCAGACAAATATCAATTTTCCAAGAACAATTTATTTGGTCCATACTAAGAATGAGGTGCTGATATTTTAAGCTATAAAAGAGATAAATTGAGACATTCTAGCTGGAAGAAGATGCTACTGGACACAATTTGAAAGTTTAGAGTTTGATTGGATTTAAAATTCAAATTATAACCAATAGATGAATTAATTTTTAAAAATTTTGAATTTTTTCGGGTACCTATTAGATACAAAATTGAAAATTTAGGAATTTATTAGACACTTTTAAACATTCAAGAACTAAATAGACATAAATCTCAAGGTTCAAAGAGACTTATAATTTAACCAAGAAGAAATTTAGATTCTTTGGAAAGACCAAACGTTTTATCCAGGAAGACATGCTACTCAGTACTCACTCGTCCCTTAGCATCCATATACAACCTAGATTTACCAAAAATAAATTTTGCCTCCGAGGACAGCATAAAGACAGCAGGTTGAAAGTTTAAGATTTTTTCCCAATCCGATCCCAGCTGCATCCATTAGCTATTGGTCTCAGCCAAAAGGACGAAAAAGGTATTAACTCATTCCATTTACTCATCAATCTACATCAAAAGAAGGATTAAATCACAAGATCAAATTACCTTATTGATTGTTTGCAATTGGATTGATGGACAGTCAAAAAAGGGAACAAGTAACTTTAAGTTCCGTGAATACAGCTCCTTACCTATAGGGTTAAAAGTCCATAAAGCAACTTTAATGTTTGAAAAGATTGCTAAAATGAAGTATTCTATTAAAGTCAAAATGTGTTTATAGACTACAAAAATAACTCATTTCATAATAAAAATTGACATTTCATTTTGGCAAGATTTTTCACAATCTGGACTAAATTGTATCAAATTTGAAAGTACAAGGACTAAATTGTAACTGTTATAGACTAAAAACAAAATTGCTATAAGTTAGAGAGTGCAGAGATTAAATTGTCACATTTTAAAGTTTAGGGGCCAAATCACTACTTCAATGAAAGTGATCAAGAATGTTTTTCAATCTAATATTTTGGTCAGTCTCCACCGTTTACAGTGATCCATCGCCAGTTTAGCAGAATAAGAAACAATATATGCCTTCTAATTTTGAGTTAATAAAATCTTGGGCAAAACATAAGAGGTAAAAATAGGATTACCATTGTAATGGAGGACTATACGGTTTAATTATTAAAAGTTCCTGTGATTATTAATACCTCGAAATCTGATGGTTGGATCTTCAAAAAGACAATCGTCAGCGTAAATTGCAGAAGTGAATATCCCTGTTTTCAGTACAAGCCCATCACAAAATACAATTCCGAAGCTTCATTTCTGATTTTAATGCAGCAGTTACACAGCACCCATTCATACATGCATACATATCAATATTTGGTTTGTTAAGAAACCGAGTTTTCAGCAAGAGAAATGAAAAATATGTACAAGGACATAGAAAAAAATTACACAAAGGGACTCCAATCTAACAAAATCGAACTAAGGTCATAATTACAAAAAGTCTTAGGACCAAAGCCCACAATAAGGCATTGAACCTCATCACATGACCTCTCCACCTCTCTACTCAAACCAAACTCTCATAATATTGCAAAGAAGCTAGCTTGCCAAAAATTACCCTTCTCCCAAAAAGAAGAACTTAGAAACACCTACTCAATAAAGGTTACCTAATTTGCAGCTTTACAATCTCAATGTATAAATTGTGAGTGAGAAATTGCATTGAATTTATTAACCAAAAACATACAAACATGGCAATGAGCTGAAATTTTCAAACTCAAGTAGCAATCATTAAAACATTTCATAATTCTAGTACCAGTGTAAACACAAACAGCATACTCTTGGACAAGAACGCATACACTTTGGTGAAGAGAATTCAGGGTTGGAGTATTTGTCAAACAAACTGAAAATAAGTTGATAATTTGAAAATAAAGATTGAATGATAATTATTTTATAAGGGAAGAACTCAGAAATCAAAGTATGATAAAGGAAACAAAGAATCAGCTATGGAAAGTGCGGAACATAAATGTACCAGTAACAAAGTAAGCATTCTCATAATCTGATTTCAAGATATTTAGAATCTCATCAACGCCTGTAACTACAAACTCCTCTCCCTGATTGTCCCCAACTCCATCAACTCTGCAACACAGACACGGCCAGACAGAATCGAATTCATATCTCTCGCTCGCACATTCAAGATCTATTCACGCAGCAAATTAAGTAAACTTCTACAGAAATTAGAACAACCAATCCCTAATTTTCCTCATAAAACGAAGCGAGGGTAGATTTGAAGAACGAAATTACCTCTTACTGATCGGAGAGGAAAAAAGCCTAAGAAGCTCTGTGACTCCACTCACAGCGATTTTCACAATCGCAGATGCCTCTTTCTTCCGGTTACCGTTATAATTTTCCGGTGAGCTTGAGAAGCATCTTATGGCGGATATCGTCTACAAAACGAATGGTTCAACGTGAATCGGAGAGAATTAGGATCAGAAAAGGACAGCAAGTTGAAATGAAGCCAACGGCATAGAAGATACAAACCTTGGGGGATAGAGATGGAGGAAGCGGTGGACAGTAACAGACTCCGGCCATTGTCCTCACGGAGATGGTGCCACCGGCGACGCTCAGCTTCTCTCCGATTTCGCACGGCGAGCCTAGCTAAAGTTGCCATGTCACGCGCCACGTATAAAAACTGTTTGAATTTTCACACTTTTGTTTTTTTTTTTTTTTTGGTTGGTTGGTTGTTATTTTGTATTTTCATTTAATGGCATGTTAAGCTGATAAATTAAATAGCTTAAATGGTCAATTAACTTCTAAAGGTAAATTTCTTAATAATCAATTAAATATAATTTCAATTTGGTTTGTATGATGTTACAAATTCTTATGATTTTATAAGTTTTGATTCAATATTTTTGTTTTGTGGGTTAAAAATGGAATATAACTACTCATGAGCTTCCTCATTGTGGTTTGTCTGTTGTTTCATTTAGTTGGTTTTCTAATTTTTTTGATTGGTTGGTTTCGAAGGTAAACGTTATATAAAAAGACTTTCTCCCGCTTTGGAGGTAGATTGTTGCTAATGTTAGTTAATGACACTAAGGATTTATGTTGATTAAAAAAGAATAGATAGGGTTTTCGAGTGGATAAAATGTAATTGCAAAACTTTAAAAACTGCGAGGATGAATTGAAACTTGTAAAACCATAGACACCGAGTTGAATAAAAACTTAGTGACTGAATTAAAAATTTTTAAATCATAAGACCAAATCAGAACTATACTTTTAAGGACCAAAATTGTAATTTAACGTTTGTTTTTTATTTATTTAAAAAAGTTGATTTAAGAAGTATTTTAGTCTTTGGAATTTTTGCTCACGGTAAGAAAAGTGACTTTCTATGACAACATAACTAAGCTAAATTAAGAGGAGAAAAATTGCCTTGAAAGGCTTGAAGCTTGTTTTTCGGCAAGGAAAATAGAGATTTTCATCAAACTTTAAACCATTATGATAGCTTTTCAGCGTCATCAATCTACAATTATAATTAATTTATGATTAACTGTCGTTAAATAGAAATAACTTATAAAATTTTATTTAAATAAAATTTTAGTAGTAAACAAAAAATTCATGTATACTTTCACCATGTTATTAATAGACTAATGGATTCATAACGTGACTACTTTCATATGAGCTAATTTTCTGTTTTTATTTTTTATTTTTCATTCATTTAGTACAACAACATGTAGGAATGGAAATTCAAGAGATATGTCTCAGCTAGTTGAGCTATATACACTGAAGTCGACTTTTTTAAATGAAAGTTGTCAACATGTGGTTAGTAGACTTTAAAATATTCTAGTAAGGTCGTGTTGAATAAAGAAATTCCAATCACTATCGAAGATTTGGCCACGATTCCCAAGTTAAAACAAATAGATAGTTTTTGTACTAAAGATCTGGAGCCTTAGATTTGTTCCCTCAACAATCCAACTATAGTTGCTTGAATGGTTGGAATAGACAGTGTTGTAATTTAGTTTGAAGAAAGTATTTAATTTCACCGCTTAGTTTTTTACAAAGGGAACAAAGTTTTATTTTCTTTGTGTTTTGACACAATGGCCATCCACCACAAGATATTGACTCATAATTGAGAGATGTGAGCATTTGAGAACATACCCTAAGGAAAAGTTTCAATCCCATCAATGCTTCAAATGGGCCATCATTGCAATTCTTGATAAAATGTCAAGAAAAAGCTTCCACAAAAAAGTCTGAGAGAGACTCATAATGTAGCAAAAAGAATTCAACAAAATTAAAAATACAACAAAAAAAAAAAAAAAAAAAAAAGAAGAAGAAGAAGAAAAATCATTGTTGTCCATTTAGCTTTGGCATAATATTCCTCCAATCTTTGTTTTCAATCGCTTGATTTGCACCCAAAAATTAAATATTCATAGTCAACTCAAAAAACAATATTAAGATTTTAATTTTATTAATTTTAACATCGATTTAGAAAAATCGAAACTTTAAATTAAGGTTGTTTTCAAATATAGTAAAATAAACCAAACTATTTATAAATATAATAAAATATCACTATCTATCAATGCAACAAAAAAAATCGATAGACTACTATCATCTATTAGACACACTGATTATGTCTATAACTAATAAACGATGATATTTTACTATATCTAAAAATATTTCAGGAAATTTTTATTTAAAATGACCACTTTTTAAATTATTAGAGAGTATCAAATTATCCGTAGATTATTGGCATTAAAGAAGAATAATTGAAAAATAATAGAGGTTGATATTGATGCCAATAATATATTGACAACAGCGTTTAGTAATAATTTTAATTTGAAATTTAAAAAAAAAAAAAAAAAAAAATCTTTGAAAGTTTTATCAAGCTATTCCAAGCATAATTTAAGTGGTTAGGTAAAATATACATCAAAGATTTGAATCTCATACTGTTTAAATAAAAGAAATTTAAAATTTTAAGTGAAAATATCATCATGGTCCTATATTTTTTATTTAATTTCAATTTAATCCCTATCTTGTTCGATCTTAATTCATGATCTTTTAATATATATTAAACTTGGCCTACATATTTTTAATAAATCTTAAATGTAATCATTTAAAGTTAATTATTAACGAATTTGATTAAAGAATACTAATTTTGTTGTAAAAACTGACATCATACAAATATATTTCCAAAATTTACAAAGAGTATACCATAAAAGACTAAAAATGTGTTGAAAATTGAAAACACCAAACCACAGAACTAAAGTAAAGATTATTTTTAAGATTTATATAAAGTATAGTGAGTGATTAAATTTGAACACCTAAAAATACATGGATTAAAATGGAATGAAATCTAGAGTGAAGAGACAAAAATGATATTTTAACGCATAAAAAAAAAAAATTATGAGTAAATTACAAAAACCACCCCTAAAATATGTTGGTAGTTGCAATTATACCTTCAAAATTTTAGTTGTAAAAATTGAGCTATGCAAATGTTAAAATCAGACCCTCAAACTTACGTAACCGTAGAAATTGTACCGATTCTATAAGGTTGAGAGTTCAATTTTTATCATTTGAGGGTCAATTTCTTCATCTATTATAAGTTTGAGAGTCGAACTTTAATATTTGTGTAAATTTGAGAGTTCAATTTTTACGATTGAAAATTTAGTGGTATAATTACAACTACCACCATATTTAAAGAGTGGTTTTTGTAATTTTCTCAAAAATTATTATGAACAAAATTGTTGACATCACTCACAATTATACAAAATATTTATAGGTGGGATCCACATACAAATTTCAAAGAATTCTATTTGTGGAAGTTAAAAGTGTAGAAGGTACAAAAGCAAAAAAGAAGTTGCTAGCAACCACAATGTTTCATATTTAAGGAGATATACCCTTTACACTTCAAACTATTGAAAATCAAATTAGCTTGAAATATAAGCAAAAGTTGATATTGGAAGACATATGACCCAAAAATGTGCGACAGTTGGACAAAAAGAACAATTAAAAGAAAAGATATATACCAAAAAGATATGGTAGAATTTGAAGAATTCACCTATTCAAAACATGAATTATTACCACTTCAACGAGATAAGTTTATTTTTCTTAAAAATAATGATTCAAAATGGATAATGTTACAAAATGTTAGGTCATTTCATGAAAATGATTAGGATTTTTAAGCAATGTTACGTTATGTCTAAATATTAGGGGTGCAAGTCAAAACATTTAGGAAGTCAAAATATTTTGATTGAGTTTATTGATGGATTTGGTCAACTAATTGGATTGTTGGTTGCTTTATAATATAAGTTAGGATGTGAAATTATTATGATATATTTAAAATAGGTATTGGAGTATTACCAATAGAGTGAAACATATGTCAATTAGATTTGAATGTCATGCATTGTGTACAATGAATGAGCAACACGATATGTCTACAATCTATTTCTAAATCTAGATAGTAATTGCCTCTAACCTTTAATTATATTCATAATTGTATCAGGTGTCTTCTGTGAATAATTTTAATTGATGGAACAAATATCAACAAGACAACTTGACAAAGTGGTAAGCCATTTGCTAACAGTTATCACGGGAATAGCTTATGTTCAAAATACATTAGATGCTAATGAATGATTTGAATTGATCTCAATGTGAAAAATGAGTTGCTATGTTCTAGCTAAGAACATAAAGACAAAACCTTCCTCTAATAGTGAACATTTGATTATAACTCAAAACATGACATTATGGTGTAAATGCTATTTGTTAAATTTATAATAAGGAGGTAGCTAAGGCTTTTATTAACTTGGGCAATTTGAAGGGTTCGGAAGAGTGCTTGTGCGAATTCTTCTCTTATTTTTGTGGATGGCTGTTGTGAGTGGATTGGGGATTACTTTAATGATTGTAATTCATATCCTAAAGGGTTAATAAATTATAGGTGTCGGGATTTTCCTTTGCATGATCTCTCTGTGGATAAACTTGTGTATTGTTTAGGTTCATGCGACTTGTAGGAAGGGTATGGATAGAGTGGGGTTTGGATGCATTATTGGGAATTACAAAGGATCCATTCGTGTGGTTTTGTATGATTTTGAAGACATCTTTCTGAGTCATTTGTGCGTATGAGGCTTTGGCAATTTTAAATGGTCTTTGTTTGGCAGAAAGATTGGGTTTGAGCCAACTGTTGGTTTTATTTGATTCTTTAGCAATTACTAATACGCTTGGAGGTTGTGCAGCTGCTCATTCAGATGTGTCTGCGTTTGTTGCAAATATCATGAATATTGTGACTATTTCGGACCGTGTCATGTTCTTCCAACATAACCGCTCATCTTTTGGCTACAGCGGGGTTCGAAGATTCAAGCATTTTATGAACTTCAAAATTCCCTCTTTAAGTTGAATCTAAGTTTGCTTATGACTTTTTTTTTTTTTTTTTAGGGCTATAAGGCTATTTTATTTTTCTTTCCTTGTGTCCTCTGTCTTTAAAAAAAGAATTTGAATCAAACAAAATTAGTTATTTAAACTGATCAAACTAACTCCACTAAATTGATTAGTCAAATTCTTTCCCATTTTTTTTTTTTTAAATTTTACTCTACGTAATAGGAAAATTTATAGTATAATTATGGTATAAACAAATTTTTATATTACCCCTATTTATTGTCTATGACGTTAGTATGCCTTTAAAAATAGTGTGGAGTTCATTAACGTTAACTAGAATTCGCTAATATTTATAAAGACAAATTTGTACTATTATAAAGTATAAATTTTTCTAAACATGACTCTCAATATCTCAACTAATTAATTAAAGAGACGAATTTGATGAGTTTATATTAAAAAAATAAATTAAAAATAAAATGTTAAAAACTACTTTTAGTCCCTAAATTTTCATTGAAGTAACAATTTAGTCTCTAAATTTTGATTTGTAACAATCTAGTCCTTGAACGTTAATTTAATCCTTGTATTTTAAAATTTATAACGATTTAGTCCCCATCGTAGAAATTAATTTCAAAGTTTAATGAAATTTCTTGCATAAATAAACTAATAAACTAATTAGATACTCAATATCTTTACAAAATACAAAGCCTACATTCTAAAATAATAAAAATTGACATTTAATTTTGATGAATTTGTTTACATTACGGACTAAATTGTTATAAATTTGAAAATAAAATGGCTAAATTGTTATATATTAAAGTTCAGAGACTAAATTGTTACAAGATTGAAAGTACAAAGACTAAATCATTACAAACCAAAGTATAAAGACTATTATTTTTTTTTTTAAAGTGTAGAGACCAAAAGTATTTTTTAACCAAAATAAAATAATACAGATGTTTTGTTTTTTTAAAGAATAAAAGTAACGCAAAATTTAGAATATAATTAGCAAATTCGGGTGTGATATGAAACGTGAAAAGTGGGCTTTTTCTAAGAGCTGGCCCATCAGGTCGAAGTCCACGTAGGCCTTTCGTTAACGCACGCCAACTAATTTCCGACAAACCGCACGTGATCACCACGTCCTTTTTAATCTCTCAATTAACCAACAAATCTCACTCTTTTTTTCCATCTCTTTCCCCACTTTCTCTCTGGCGCGTGCTCTCACTCGCCAATCCTTGGGGGCTTGGATTCTTATTAGCGAGTGTTCTTCACGCGCTTGTGTGTTAGTTTATTTTATTTTATTTTATTTGTTTTTGAATTCCTTCTCCGTTGCCAGCTGGAAATGGAATATTTTGAGTCACTCTCCCCTGAATGTAAAGCCAAAATATTTCTATTTCCATTTAAATAATTTCCCTTAATTTTTTCCACAAAAAGAACTTTTAATTTTTCTTAATTTTTTTAATTATAGGTTGCTTCATTTCTATTTTGATTTTTGTAGCTAAAATAATTATACTTTAATCCTTGAAGTTATTGTTAGAACTTTTTAAGGAAACAAATGGTGTTGTTTTTTTCTCTTCTAGTTGTTTGATTTTGATATACCTATAATTTTAAATGTTAATAATTTTCTAATGTGATTTCTCTTTATCTTCTATTTTTTAAATTAATTAGAGTTTTTTAAAGAAAAAAGGACAAATATATGGAAATGCATAATTTAACAAAAAAAAAATTATATTTTTGTAATAACATATATGCTCGAGACTTCCATCCAAGATTCATAAATCTACAGGCGAATCCTATTCTAAGTATATTGTCTTATATAGATTAGAGATTAGAGAGTATATACACTTATTAATCAATTTAATCACGATTTGAGTAGATCGAATGTATTTGTTTTAAAGAAAATAAAGCATAAACGTGTTTCATCATCTAAGTTTTAATCCTATTTCCATATTTGTAATATAATGTTTTCAAAAATAACTTGAGCTTAGCTTAACTGATTTAAACATACATTCTCGATCAAGAGATTAAAGATTTAAATCTTCCACCCTGTATATTAAAAAGATGTAATGTTTTCAACAAATAGTAATAATAATAAATAAAAATGACCATTAATTCATTGGCTATATTTTTAGGGTTTAGGGTTTAGATTTAAACAAAATTTAAAAAGTTTTTCCCAAGTATTTTATGTTTTCAGAAAAAAAGTTCGTTTTGTTAATTTTATTTTTAGCTTGTGTGATTTTAAGCTTAATTGCTATGTACTTTTAAAATTGTTTATTATTACCCAAATTTATTTCTATTAAAAATTACCAAATGTTTTTGCCATTTTTTTGTACAATAATTATAGAGTGAGAGATCGAAGGTCGTGTCGATTACCACTCACTAAGCTCACTTTGGCCAAATGTATTTACCATTAATTACAAATCTAAAATATAATACATCCAACACAAGACGACACTTCAAAATCATATTCAAATTCATGTCTTTTAACCAATGATTGTAATGCTCCCATCTTTAGGATTCGAAATCTAGATTTAGCATTTCATGGCCTTGACATTCTTCTACATCCTCTGCGACCTAGTATCATCAGTCTTGATTGTCTTAAATTGTTTCTAAGAGTTTCTAGGAATGAATACTATTCCCACAAACCAACACAAGTTGTTACAGGATGTTTTGTGATCATCATTTGCATGCTTTTTAGGAAATTTTCTAGGAGATCTCCTAACATATAATTGCTCAAAGCCGAGCACACTTAACTTTGAATGTCTTATGATTGAGTTACTGAAAAGAAATGTGTATCTCGTTGATATAGGTAGTAACTTTCAATTTTTTAAGTCTTTCTTTGACTATCCCTTCAAATCCTTGGACTTTTTTCATTCATATGTGATCTCAAGTTGTTTATATACCATTTTTTAACTTGGGCGTTACATTGACTTCTTATAAAACTCTCACACCCTTAAAATATATATATATTTGTAACCAGTTCATAAGTTGAAATTACTTTCTTAGGCCCCATTTGGTAACTATTTCGTTTTTTGTTTTTGTTTTTGAAAATTAAGCATATTTTCTCCCAATTTCTTACATTGATTTGCATCTTTTTTAAACACAATAGTTGAACTCTTTGCTAATTTTTTTTTTTTAAAAAAACATATTTTTAAAAACTATTTTTTTAGTTTTCAAATTTTAGTTTGGTCTTTTAAACCATAAAAAGTAAATAATAAAAGAATAAATTTGATTTGGAGGAGTGTTTGTAGGTTTAATTTTAAAAAACAAAGAAAAAAATAAATAAATAAAATAGTCACAAAAGAGGACCTTAATTTTTAACTAACAACAAACAACATCTCGTAAACTCTTTTAAGTCCTAAATAATTTGGTAAAATGCTATTATTTACAAACCACTTATTTATTTATATATGTATATATATCACACAAACACTCACCGTTAGAAGTGTTTTTTAATTGTTTATTACATTCAACTCGATAAATTTGTGTCAATTCATTGGATAAATACGCGTTTAAAGCACGAATGGTATGGTTC
This sequence comes from Citrullus colocynthis, assembly GCA_031780015.1. Taxonomy (NCBI): domain Eukaryota; kingdom Viridiplantae; phylum Streptophyta; class Magnoliopsida; order Cucurbitales; family Cucurbitaceae; genus Citrullus; species Citrullus colocynthis. The sequence goes on from QLSR01000282.1 coordinate 1,388,396, forward strand.
TCTTGCTACTTGCCATGGTTGAATTTTAAAATAAATATAAATTTACCCAATGGTTTAAGTATATGCATGAAGTAATAATTTTAAAAAAAAATTATGTAAATAATTTTATATATTTAGAAGTGATTTTGAATCTACGTTCAATTTCAAAACTAATTTTATAATTACTAAATTATAAAAATTGACTTTTTTTTTTTAACATATAAGTTGGGGTAATTGTTTTTAAAAGAAAAAATAATTTGGCAATAATAATAATAGTGTTTTTTACATAAATGTTTGTATCTCGTTCGGTAACCATTTTGTTTTTTGTTTTTACTTTTTAAAAATTAAATTTATTTGTTTCCACTTTTTTTTTTCTTAAGTACAAGAATAAAATCTTTAGTCAAATTCCAAAATAAAAACAAGTATTTTAAAAACTATTTAAAAAAAAAAAATTCAAAGTTTTACTTGATTTTGAAAACATTATTAAAATAATAATAATAATAAATAAATAAATCATAAAGAAAGAAATTAAACTAGGACTGAGGAACTACACCCATATGAAAAGACAGAGAAGATAGAGAGAAAAGTGAAAATTATAAAAATAGGAGGAGTAAATTGAAAATAATATTAAAATGCAAAGATGTAATTATTAATAATATATTTATGGAGAGAGTATTGATTAAGGAATTGATGTAATGTGTAATGAAACGCATGCATTATAATTCACATGTTGACCGAATAAATGTGGCATCGTGCCTTCCAATTCCACTCCCCCACTTCTTCCCAAATAAACATGCTCCCTCCTCTCCTCTCTCTTTCTCTATTTTACGTCTTCTTTATTATTATTATTATTTTATAAGCAAATATATTCTTTCTATATAATTAATCTATTTTATCTCCTACTATCATCACTAAATATATATTTTACTCCTTGATGTCAATTCCTATTCTTTATAAAAACTTATTCTCATCGCATATTTTAATGGTCTAAATTTAGTCTTTGTATTTTTCTAAGATTATTTATCTATATATTTAAAAAATAATTTGTCACATAACAATTTGTTATTGTGTACTTCAATGAATTGCGAAGCACCTGAGTTTTTTTTTTTAATAATAACTTTTAAGACTTGTTTCTTAAATATATCAAAATGAGTCAACTTATTTACAAAGATAACAAAATTCCATTGTGTATCAATAATAGGCATGATAGATATACATTGATAAACATCTATCATGCCTATCACTGATAGACAATAATAGACGATAGTAGTTTGTCTGTATCTATGACATTTTGCTATATTTGAAAATAACCGATAATTTTTCCATTCAAAATAATTACCCACATTTAAAAGATTAATTTTAGTTGAAACTAGAATTAAATAATAATAATTTCATTAAAAAAAGATAATGTGTTAATATATTTACAAATTTTATATAAGAAATGCTAATGTGTATAAAACCTTAAGTAAAACGACAACAAGGATGTCTTTTATACATAAGAGTTTTTAGTTTTATCTCTTGTTGTTAGAGAAGTTTAAAAGAACTAATTCATATCAACTTATATGACTAAGTATAGTGAACTGTTAAAATTTTAAAGGATATATATATATATATATATATATATATATATATATATATATATATATATATATATATATATTTTATCAACTTACTAAGAATTAATTTATGAAATTGTAGTTTTGTACTAAATTGAAAAAACACTCAAGTTGTAGAGGTTAAAATATATAAATTAAGCCTAATTATGTGTTTTGAAATCTTATTTATTTATGTTTTTCGTCTTTGAAAATTGACTAATATTCCACCATAAAAAATAAGTTTAATTTTTATACATAATGTATAAAGAAACAAATTCGTTATCGACGAAAAAGAGTTTATAAATAATATTTAAATTTTAAAAAAATAAGAAAAAGAAAAAGAAAAAAAAAAAAAAGCATTTGGATGAGATTTTGTTCAACTTTGATGAAGACATTTAACTTAAAAAAAATTAAAAACCTTTGCTTTGAGTCTTTATCGATGCCATTAGATATTTTTTTTTTGTAGGGTTCATATTAAGATATTAAATATTGATAAAATAGTTAAAGAGTCTTTATCATAAATTCTCTAGATATTTATGTATGAAATTAATTCTAGGAACGGACGGAATGATTTTAGGTCAATTTGAGCACATATACAAACTAGTAAAATTTTGTCATATGCCCAATTTAATTTAGCGGTTAAAATATTTTTATTTTATAAAAACGATTTTAGGTTGGATTTTTCACCTTACATGTATTATAATATCTTAATTTTAAATAAGTGAAAATATATAACAATTTGATTAGCTTGTAAAAATGATTGAATTTAGGTTTAATGTTTTTCGATTTTATCAAATGGAGAAAAATCACAGAAGGAAACAATCTTCTTCTTTTTTTTTTTTTTTTTTTTGGGTGTAAATCTCATTTTTTGGTCAAGAAAAATTGATGGTAATTTCATTTTAAACTCCAAATTTTCAGTTTGGTTGAATAACAATTTCATTTTAGTTTTCTATGTTTGAAATGTATACTTGTTTCTTTCCAATTTTTTAATTATGATTTTCATTAGTGTTAAAGAAACACTTGAATTACTAATCAAATTAGGAAAACAAAAACAAGTTTATGGAAACTATATTTTTTTAATTTTAGAATTCGGCTTGATTTTTTAGAACATTAGTAAAAAGTAAATAACAAAATATATAACTTTGCAGAAGTAAATTGATTCAACTTGTTCAAGTACATAACCATAAAATATTATTTTTTTCGAAAATCTTATTGAAATAACAATAATATTGCGATGTAATTTTTATAAGTAAAGAAAAATACAACAAATAAGATAAATGAAAAAATCACCCAAACTAAAGAAACTGCTATATTCAAATTGATTCTTGCTCCGCTCTTTTGGGCCTCCACACTAATCAAAAGACTAAAGGCTCCTAATAAAAGGCGAGACTGGAATGAGAAAGGCTTATAGACTCGTAAGGTTGAACGACAAATTTGAAAACTAAAGCGCACATTTGAAAGTGCTTCAAAAGGTGTCAGTAAGTGCGCAGAGCCGAAGCCTGCAATGTTTGCCCACTGGGGGCTGAGTGTTCACCCACTTCAAAGTCTTGTGTTTAGACAATAAAAAAAATGTGTCAACCCCTTCCCTTTCGTTTTGGAGTTTAGGACGGATTTTCTATGGTCTCTTTTTCTTAAACTTTAGCGCTCTCTAAGCTCTTTTCTAGAAAATTTTTGCTTGGTCTAGTAACCAGAGATTGATGGAAATCCAAAACGGAGGGTAAACAGGAAGCAAACAAAGCTGGTATTTTTCTATAATAATACATTAATCCTTACATTAAAAGAAATTTCATGCATACCAAAAATTTATACATTAATAATTTTGTCACAAAAACGTAACAAAATTTATCTAAATTGATTGAATCCAAACACTTGTTAGTTTGAGATTATAAACATCGATTCAACTTTCAAAATATAGATAACAACTATATAAGTAAGTTAAACGTTAACAAACAAAAGATCAAACGTTCAAACGTTTAAAGATGAAAATAGGATTAAAAAATTAAATTTGATTTTGTTTGTTGGGAGGGTTGGTTTATAGGATAAGGTTTGATACTAGGGGCAGTGATTTTACATAACATAGGATATATAGAAAGAAAGGTAGAGGAATTTGCAACCTTGAATGTCTCTTTCTTTGTGTCTGTCTCAAAAACAAATAAATTAATCAATTAAAAATTCTTCATATTTCATGTGGATATGCCAGATAAAAGGAAGGGTTTAGAGAGAGGAGAAAAAGAAAAATAAATAAAAAATAAATAAATAAATAAATCCATGAGGGAGAAAACACCTTTCTTTTGCTTTTCCCCCCACACTGCCATTAACTCAAGACTGGTCTTTCAATAGACCAACATTTTTTTGGAACCTCCATTGTTATATTCCTTTTTCTTTTCTTTTCCCTTCCTCCCATCCACATTGTCCATTGATTCTCCTGATGTCGCTATTAGAAGGTGTTGTTAAACAACGGCTAATTGCAAATATAGTAATCAACCTCAAAATATTAACAGATATATATAGCACAACACAAAAATATTTGCAAATATAGCAAAACCTAATAAATAATAGTTTGAATTAGTAAGATTTTATTTGATAACTATTAGATTTTTAATTTTATACCTTTGAAAATTAAGCTTTTAAACATGACTTTTCTTTATAGTTTTCTTGCTTTATTATGTAGCTTTTAAATACGAATATAATTTTAAAAATTTAATTGGAGTTTTGTTCTAGTGTAGTTCGTTGTAGTTTGGTTAAGTCTATTTTTTTAGTATAGGATTTTAATACGATATGTCTAAAAAGACTAAATATTGCCAACTGCATTAAGATTGAAATTGAATAAAAATTTGTCGAATTTAGCTAAGTGATAATTAACGTATTCAAACATTATTTTGTTACAAAATTAAAAATATAGAGACTAAACTTTTACGAATGAAAGTATAACGACTAAATTATTCCCCGGATAAAAATTCAAAGTGTAAAATTAATTTTTGGTTGATGCCACCCGAGAAAAGGGACATCTTGGAAAATTTAAGTAAATCATAAAGGACTATAATGAAAAAAAATATATATATATTGTGACCAAATTAAGAGACTAAAACAGCAATTTAATTATAGAAAAAGAAAAAAAGTAATTTATAGATAAAATATTGAGTATTTTTTGGGTGCTAAAGTGAGCCTAAGGTACTATTTACCGTTAAATTTAACCCCTAGGATTGTACTGAGATTATTCCTTGTTCATTCACTCCATCTTTTTGGCGCTTTTTCCCTTTTATTTTTCCCTTTCTCCTTCTTTCTTCTTCTTTTTCTTTTGTTGATTTGTTTGAAGGAGGAGGTGTGTTAATGTGTATTAGAGATTGACAGTGAAGCGAGTCTACTTTTTCTTTGTCTGCTTCTCTTCTCTGTCGCTTTTCTTCATTATTTTACATCCCACATTCCGCAATTTTGTCTTTAATTTCAAACGTAACCCCCCAATTTCCCCATTCGTTATCGCTTGTTTGCTTTAAAGCAAAATCCATCCCCCTCAACCTCTAATCTTTGTGGGTTTTTGCCTAGACCCTTTTGAAATCCTTCCATTTCCATGGCGGATGAACCCCAACTAGCAGATTTTCAAGCCTTTTTCTCAGATGGGGTTTCGTTTTCTTCAGTTTTCTCTCTGATTTGTTCGTTTGGGAGTGGATTTTGAAGCATTTCTGAGATGGGTTTTGTTGTTCGTCTCTCATCATCGCTGATTTAAACCCATTTGCCCTCTCTCTGTCTCACATTCCTCTGTTTCTTCTCTTTCTATTTCTTACTCGTTTTAGTCTGAAGCTCCCAACTCGGAAAATGAGGGATTTCCCATCTTGTTTTGGCGAAAATGGTGTTCAAGTTGCTGATTTCTCTTCTTCAAATAATGGTAAGACTGCTCAAAACCTTGTCACTTGCGTTTATCAATGTCGATTACGAGGGCGTTCTTGTCTGATTAGTGTTACTTGGAGTAAAAATCTGATGGGTCAAGGGCTAAGTGTTGGCATTGATGATTCTTCAAATCAATGTCTCTGTAAGGTTGATATCAAGCCATGGTTGTTCTCTAAAAGAAGAGGGTCTAAAAGTTTAGAAGCTTATTCTTGTAAAATTGACATTTATTGGGACCTTTCTTCTGCAAAATTTGGATCTGGGCCTGAACCTTTGGAGGGTTATTATGTGGGAATTGTAGTGGACAAACAAATGGTTCTACTTCTTGGGGATTTGAGAAAAGAAGCTTTCAAAAAGTCCAATTCCTCCCCTGTACCTTCTTCTGCTGTCTTCATTTCCAAGAAGGAGCATATTTTTGGGAAGAAGGTGTTCTGTTCCAAAGCTCAGTTTTGTGACAATGGTCAGATTCACGACATCACTATCGAGTGTGATACAAATGGCGTTAGCGAACCCTGCCTGATTCTACGAGTCGATTCGAAGACAGTGTTGCAGGTGAAGAGGCTGCAATGGAAGTTCCGAGGGAACCACACCATCTTGGTTGAAGGGCTTGCAGTTGAAGTGTTTTGGGATGTTCATAGTTGGCTGTTTAGCACATCACCAGGAAATGCTGTTTTTATGTTCAAAACATGTGTGTCTGCTGAAAAGTTGTGGGGAAGTCAACCAGTTTGTGATCCTAATGTCTTGTCCTGGTCTTTCTCTCAGAGATTTTCAGACAGCAAATCACGAGGTCTTGGTTTCTCATTGATGTTATATGCCTGGAAGAATGAATAGAGGAGTGTTTTGCAGATTCTTTTCTAATTTTTAACAAGAAAAAGAAACTCTTAGCGAGTGAGAGATTTTTATTATCCCTTTCCGCTTCGATTACATTCGATCCGATAAACGATCATCAATTGTCTTCTCTTCCCTTTTTCCACCTTCTTGAGTAAACTGAGCCATTTGATTATATGAGAGAGGATTTTGTTATAGTTGGTTGTACATTCTTTCATCCAGTGTTTATGCTTTGTTTGAACTTTATATCATTGTTGCCAAGTATATATCTAATATATAATCACTTATTTTAGCTTCTTGCCATTGAATTTGATCTTCCTAAATCATTTCATTACTTAGATTTTCTGGGTTAATATAACCCGACCACCTTAATCCCTCATAAACTTTGTTTCCACAGTTGAAATTTTAGAAAAGGAAAACAACCAGCTTCAACATTCAACATTCTGTCCGAACATCATTTGCTTTGCTGCTTTCGACGATTTCTTGCGTTTTTTTTTCCCCTTTTGTTGTAGGAGTTTCTGCTGGCGCAGATAAGCAAGGATTTGCAGTTTGGTTAGTCATGCGAACTGTTATAATTTATGCTTACTTGTTCGGTGTCTGTTTAGGTTTGCAAGTTTTAGTCATGGATGACCTCCAGAAATCCATTATTTTGTTGAAATGTTGTACTTTCTCCAGAACTTCCATCACCACATCAGAATACAGTTTTTCGTGGATCGCTCAGTGTGGCTTTCTAAAATCTAGACCTTGATCCTTTTGCCAGTTCTTTGGGTTCCTTTATCATGCACAAGTCTCAGACTCTCAGGTAAGGCTTAAATCCATAACTTAAATGTCCTTTTTGCTGCTTACATTGTCAACCTTTTTCTCAAACCTATGGAAGTTATCTCTATTTTTATTTATTCTTTTATTTTATAATAGTTCAGTGAGAGCTTGTTTGGTTAATTGTTTTCTAGGAAAATAGAAGTGTTCTCCTATTTTTTATAAATATGTTCTTCTGAATTTCTTGTGAAGTTGTTCTTTCCTCCAACTCACAAGTATGTTAATAGTTAATAAGATTAACGTACATTGCAGGCTTGCATGATGAAGCTGCCGATCGTTGCCAGTTTACGGTGCATATTTTAAGCTCGTCGACCGAAGTTTCCATGTCGCTAAGTACTTGTGCAATTTGCCCTTCTTGTAAGTATTTTAAGCTTAGCATTACCCTTTGTAAAGATTAAATTATGCTCTAACCTATCCGTTCAAACTTTTTAATTTAATATGATATCAGAGCAGGAAATCATGTTCAAACCTCTAAGAGATTGTGATTCTAATCAACATCCACGTCCACACATGAAGGAGAGGCCAGAAGATATATTTATAAGATCTTTCTCAATTGGTAATCTTACACATTCTGTTAGTTTTTTTTTTTTTTCTGCATTTTGGTGATGAAGGGGTTGTTTGGTTGTACACCAACACATTTTCACCCCACTGGGCCGGTTCGGATTAACTTAAAAATAAATGTTTTTCAAAAATTCATTTAAACACTTTTGATAAGAACGGTTTAAAATAAAGACATCAATAGCTTTCAAAATCCATCTTGAGTGGTTGCCAAACACTTGTATTTCTTTTTTAAATTAAACACTTGAAAAGGTATTCCAAATACACCCTAAGATAAACAATTCTAAACTCTATTTCAAAACAACCATTAAAATTGTTCATGGATTTGAAACTGGCAAGCTCGGGTTTCTCATTTGATTCATATGGAGTCGGATTTGGATGTGCACCCTGCGGGTTTCTAAGTGGAAGTTCAAGGGTAGATTGTATCTATGAGTAGTAATGGAATATCGGATATCTTTGGCTGAATGACTCGAAAAACTGAAGCATTCCATAGCTTACAATGCAATTTCTATGCTCTTTCAGATTCCTATAATCTATATTTGAAATGACTCCATATGTTGTAGGGTCTAGTGGGTTGTCCCGTGAGATTAGTCGAGGTATGTGCAAGTTGACTCGAACACTCACGTACGTATATATGAAATGCCCAATTGAATTATTGTTATTATCATGTTTTTGTTTGCCTTCTTTCTTCTGGGAATTTGCTTTCAGGATTCAGGCAAAGCAGTGGTGTAATTGTCTGATAGCAACAACTTACTAAGACTTGTAATGGGATGAAGCAAAAATATTTTTAGAAGAGAGACAATGGAGGTTAAAGTTTGAGCAAAAGAAATCATATAAAATCCGCTAGATTATAATTTAATCTCTAAACTTTAGAGTTTGTGTCTTATCTAATAGGTTATCAAACTTTCAATTTTGTATTTACTAGGTCTGTGAACTATAGCTCTTTTACAAATTCAAATTTTTTAAAAATTAATTAATCTATTAAATACAAATTTATGTTAGTGACTCTAAAATACATTCTTTTTGTCTTGTAAATCAGTGAATTTCAAGAAATTTGAAACTTTAGGACAAAATTTGTAATTTAACCTATAAAATAAATCTTCCATTAAAATTAAGGTAAGATAAATTTGAAACTTCGACACAAAATTTGTAATTTATCCAATAAAACAAACCTTCCATTAAAATCAAGGTAAGGTAAAATGTTGAAATCCTATGTTGTAGTTGACTAATTGAAATAAATCTTTCTCATATATTAATTGCGGTTGGCCAATTAATATTTATGAGGACGTATTTATGGTAAATGGAGTTATAAATAACAACTGTTTGCGAGGATGTGTTTGCAATGAAAAAAAATTGCTATTTTGAATATTTACTTGGAAGGATCTAAAACATTCAAAGATTGTTCTAGAAGTTTTGCATAAACATCAAATAAATGTCTAGAGTTTATAGTAGCTTTTCAACTCATATTTCTAGTGACATATGATATATCTATAAGTTTGGTATTAGAATTGGCAAAAAAAATCTGCGGGGTCGGAAAATTTTTGGGCTGACTACGGATGGAGTCAAACTTGGGACCATTTTCGGGTACCCGTCTAGGGACAGGGTAGGGACGAGGAGGGTATCCCCACCTCGACCCTGACCTCGAATCCCCGACACCAACCCATTTAATATAAAAATTAATTAATTAATTAATTAAAATGTTATGGTTGACTCTTATGCTTTTGTTCTTGCTCTTGCATCATTTCCTCCCACACAATCATTTTACCTTTTTCGCTCTCGCTCGTGCTAATATGATTAACAATATTTTAAGATGAATCAATATTTTCATTATTTGTTTAAAAAAATCAACAAAATATATAAATATCAATCAAATATTACTAATATGAACATAATACTAGTAACATGAATTTATGCAATTTAGGTTGTCAAAAAAGAAGAAAAAAGAACGCAATAATTTATAACTAATTCTAAAAGGGTGTGATGTGTGTTGATTTAAACATCTCTACGAATTTCTTGAATTTTAGAAATATTCGTTAATGACATTTTCCATTGATATTTTTATAAAATTGAGTTTTGGGTCTAAACATTTTCTATCGACATCGACATTTAAAAATTCTCTCGAACCTAAGTCAAGCATGAATCATGTTTTCTTGGGTATGATTATGCTATATATCTATTACTTACTCCTTTTTTCCTTTTTTGGGAAAAATACTCTATCCTATAATGACAAAAAAGTCTAAATAAATTTAAGTCGTTACAAATCTAATATGAATTCTGCAGTGTTATATTTTTTTTTATTTAGAACTATATATAATTTTCCCCCATATATGCCATATTACAAGCATGGTTTTAGAAATTTAAAAATTCAATCTACTCAACTTTCATTTTTTCTTTTCCAATAATATTCTTAAGTGGGTGTTCCGTGCGCTGAGGTAGCTATTATAGTTTGTAGGTTATAGTAGCATGAGTTATGGTACAGACTATTTTAATTTGAGTTATAAGATTTGTGTTTGGGTACAGACCATATTAATATAATAGAAAATAGTAAAAAGGGAAAGAGAAGATAAGTATGAAATAGTTTACACCATAGGAATTTAAAATAGTAATATTATAGTCAATGATATGTTATAATAGTTGGAAACACCAATTACTATAATCAAAACTCTAAACACGACATCCGCTTAAAGTTTGGGGCCCAAAAGCCCCCTAAATGTTAAGTTGTTTCCAATATTCAATTAACATTTCATAACAATATTAGAGATTTAAATATTTTTCCAAAACATTGTGTAGAAAAAAGAAAAGTTAACTTTGTTCACACAAGATTTTGACAAAAAGAATTTAATTCGTGAAAATGAACTTGATTTTATTGATTTGTAGTAGTGTTACAATCTCTAATTTTATTCTATGATTCTTTCCCTCAAATGCATGAACTTTTATCTTTAGGCTTGTTGATCATTTTGGATGATCTGCCTTTGCGATTGATGATGATTGATGATCTTCTTAGTGGGGGTGTTTAAATGGCCCAACAATCCAAACAACCCTAACTACCCAACTTAAAATGTAAGGGTTGGGTTGCTGATGTGAGGATTGACCCTTTGGCTTGTTGATTGACTTGGATCGACCTCTGACATGTTGATTGACTTAGATTAGTTTTTGACTTATTGATCGATTTGGATAGGTCTTTGGCTTGTTGATCGATTTGGATCAGTCTCTAACTTGAATCAATCATTTGGGTTGATGATTGTTTTGGCTTGTTGATCAGCTTGGATTAGCTTCTGCCTTGTTGATTTGTTTGGATCAACTTTTAAGTTGTTGATTAGCTTGGATCGACCTTTGACATGTTGATTGGTTTGAATCTGACTTGTGGATCGACTTTTGGCTTGTTTATCTTGATTTTGATCTGAGGGTTGGCGAGCTTGTTCTCAGATCAAGAGGGACAATCAATTCACTGAAGAAGAGATGCTCAATTCGTTTGGTGATGATTAGATAATCAATTCATTGAATAAACGGCGATCTCTTTGGTGATAAAGAGATGATCAATTTGTTGAAGAAGAGACAATCAATTTGTTGAAGTTTTTTTGAATTTGAATTTTCTGAATTTTGAATGTTGGGCCTAAACTTGGTTTAATCTATTTTTTAATAAACTTTTATTTAAATTTGACCCAATTTATTTTAATAGACTCGAGTTGACCTAGCTTCGAGCCCAATTGTCACATGACATAATTTGGTTGGATGAGTTGACATTGCCCACCAGATCAACGCTTATACAAGTGGCGTCATTTAATTTGTCAACTTTCATGTCTTTAACTTTAATTTGGGAACACATGTAAATTGGTAACTGATCTCGCATTTATCAATCATTAATTGATTTAATTTTTTACTAGCTGAAATTTCTTAGTCAATAAACTTATACAACATACTTTTAAAATTTACAGTGTTTTATTTATGTTCTTAAATTTTGAAAAGACTTGGTTTGTTTGGATTAATTTAAAAAATAAATGTTTTTTAAAAAATTCATTGTCCTTTAAATACTTTTGATAATAATTATTTAAAATAAATACAGTAATAACTTTTTAAATTCATTTTGAGGGGTTGTTAAACACTTTTATTTCCTTCAAAATGACTTATTTTTTAAATTAAACACTTAGAACTATATTCCAAACACACCTTAATTTGGAAAATTATTATAAATAGAAAAAAATATCAAACTATTTACAAATATAGAAAATTTTTACTGTCTATCACGTTTTATTCTTGATATACATAATTTTTTTTTTCTATATTTCTAAATAGTTTGATACTTTTTCAATTTATGATAATTTTGTTACATTGCAACTTTGAAATTTGTTAAAAGAAATGTACTTGAGCCTTGAAGTTGACTCGAAAGTATATTTTATGTTAAAGTAAAATATGAAAATTGACATGACACTTTAGCTTAAAAAATGAGGCTGGCATACATTTTACTTTTACATCTATATGAAACATCAAGTTTGGAGTTATCATTTATTGCACTTGAAATAAAGAGAAAATTGCAAATAATAATTAAATGTGAAGTATTTGCACCTATAGTGACATTTTTTAAAAATTGTAAATATAGCAAAGTCTATCACACTTCGTTATTATCCCTAAAATTGCTACTCACTACAATTTTCTTAAAATAAAATATCGTTTAAAAGCATTTATATAAAAGAAATTATTTTAAATGACAAAACTACTAAAAGTATTTACAAATAATAGCAAAATATCACAATTTATTTGTGATAAACCACGATAGATAGTGAAATTTTGCTATATTTGTAAATATTTTAGTTCATTTTTTTCTATATTTGAAAATAACCATTTATATAATGGATAATTTTAAATATAGCAAAATGAGTTAAACTATTTACAAACATAGAAAAATTTCACTGACTGATGGACTGCGATAAACTTCTATCAAGCGTGATATACTTTCTATCACTCAAGCGATAGAAGTCTATCATAGTCTATCGTTGATAGACAGTCAATTTTTTTATATATTTGTGAATAGTTTGATATTTTTTTCTAGGATGTTTTCAAATATGGCAAAATTGTTTAAAATAATTACAAATATAGCAAAATTTTACTTTCTGTGATAAACCGCGATAGTCCCAGATAGACATCTATCACTTTAGCGAACACTGATAAATGTCTATCTAGGTATATCGCTGTCTATCATAGATAAAATGTAAAATTTTGCTGTATTTGTAAATATTTCAACAGTTTTGCCATTTAAAACAATTTCTCTTTTTTTTTTTTTTATTTATAACACTTATCCTTTATATAATCAATTTTCTTGCTACAACTAGGATGCGAATTTTAATAATTGTAAATGATTCCGCATATGCCTTTCAAAATTTATGTGTTAGCCATCGCATCAATTTTCATCTTATCTTAATGGAAATACTCTTCAAGTGTATTTTCTTAAACGAACGTGAAAGTTGGTAAAAATGAAAATTTCCAAAATCTAGAAGCATAATTAAAACCTACCTCAAATTTCAAACATATATTATATAATTTAACTAATAAGAAAAACCATTTCTAAAAATGAGCCATGATTTTTTCATGGAGTTCCAACGGGAATAAATATCTTCTTTAGATGACTTAGGATGAGCATAGTTCAACCTAGGGGTATGTAGCGGTTGGTTGAAGCCATTTTTTTTACCAAATTACTACCGAACCGACTATGGTTGCTCAAACCAATCTTGACTGTCGAGGAGAGCAAACCAATCTTTGGTTGGTTGGTTGATTTAAGTCGGTTTTATTATTTGAAATATTTTTTAAATGTCAGTTTTATTTTTCTCAAACTGACATCGACCGAATTCTTCTTCTTTTTCGACCAACCATCCTCGATTCAGTCGACTCGATTTGTCGATCTATCATATTCGCCCCTAATTCAACCAATCCTGATTATCCCACACTCATTTTATTCAAATCTTCATATTCGTGAAATATGAAGACCGGATTGAATGAAATGAAAAATCCACCGATTTGAACAAATATGCCCTTTGATGAGACCCACAAAACCAAAATCCAAAAATCCAAAACCCAAGAGAAAAACGAACCCGACTCGTTTTCCAGAAGTGCGATCCAAGTCAAAATCCTCTCTCTTCTCTCTCTCTTCACTCCATTGCAGCTACCAGATCCAAAGAGCCGCCCGGCGACAGAACTGGGCCGAGAAATTGTGTGCTTTAACTGCAATTTCTTTGTAATCCTCAATCCGAATTTCTCGGTCACTCTCTGAATTTCGCGAAGATGGTGAGTATAGCAGAGGAGGCCGAGTTGAATAGACTCGAAACCCAGGTCGATAATGGTGGTGGAGGTGCTTGGGAGTATCTTTGCCTCGTTAGGAAGCTCAAGGTTCGCCGTTCCCACAAGGTCTTAAACTATGGATTATCGATCTTGAATGATTCCAGAAAGCGATCCGGTCTCGGCCAAGAGGGTGAGTTTTAGTCTCTTTCTTGATTCCTCGATCTGGGTTTGAGTGACCTTTTGAAGTTTCGCTTGCTTTGTAATGTTTGGATTTTGGATGAATCAATTCGGTTTGGATCATTTTAAGTAAATTCAACTTATTTGAGGCTTCTTCGTGTAACTAAATTTTGCACTGCTACGCATGCTTTGTTTATTTGAGTTTGAATTCAGTGGTGGAGCCTTTTGCATCATACACTGTGATTTTGTTTTAGCAGGACAAGCAATGGCGATAGCTTTAAGGAAAAGAACAACTGGAAATTTATGCATTTCTCACTAAGTCGTTGGATGAAGTAACTGTGTTTTATTGTTGAATAGTTTATTAGAAGAAACCTGAGATGTGAGTTTTGCATTTGCTTCATCGTGTTCTTTAAATTTTTGGCTCTACCTTTTGTGGCTGAAGTATGGATTAAACTTCTTCTTTACCGAAGCTCTTGGTCCAGGGAGCAAATAAAACTATTTGTCTTACATATGCATTTTCAATTATGGATTGCTGATAAATTATACAGCTCCAGGAGTTATTTCTCTTATTGGTAGGGAAAAACATGAACTTCTTTTGAAACAAAAGTGTGACGACCTTCTCTCTCTCTCTCTCTCCCTCTCTCTCTCACCCCTCTTCTTGTTACTATCGTATTGTATGGTAGAAGATGTGTCTTTAAAGATTTCCCTTTTTCAATAATTTTTTGGAAGGATGTTTACATAACTATGATTATTGCTTGGTGTAGAATGGACCCTGTACGAACAGGTAACTATCGCAGCATTGGATTGCCAAGCTATAGATGTTGCAAAGGTGCAATTTACGCTTCTTTGGTTAACTACTTGAGTTACAGATTGGTTGAGCTCATTTTAGTGTAGTCATTTAATGACTCTTGGTTTTGAGAATTTCTCGCCTTCAACTGATGTAATGCCTTACACTCTGCAATATTTTGTAGGATTGCATAAAAGTTCTTCAGAAGAAATTTCCACAGAGTAAACGAGTTGGTACGTTAAAAATAAATTATTGTTTTTTCTCGTGCTTGTATTCTTGTTTGATTTTGTAACCGAGGTTGACCCTCTATTCGTCTTCATGTCTGATAATTAAACTTCCAATAACATATGAAATACTATTCAAGTTCTTCTAAGGCTTCTTCTTCTCTCCAAGCATTTTGTAGATTATTCTATTCAAGATAAGTTTGAATTGGAATGCATTTATATTACCTGATTAATTTCTCTTGTATTGTCTTGTTTTGTTTGCTCTCTTTTTTGGTTTTATTGATTTTGAGTATTAGTCTCTTGTCATTATTTGAATGAAAAATTTCATTTCCTTTTTTAAAAAGTAAAAAACTACAAACCTTTGGTAACCCTAATGGTGGAGCGAAGGTGATTGACCTGCTGAGCCATGGATTGAAAACCACAAAAGTGGCTGGCCTATTTGCCTTTGATAAATATTCCACAATGTGGCAATCTTTTTTATTACCAGATGTTGTAAGATCAAGTAAAGTTCTATTGCTTTGCATCAGTGAACTGAGAGAGGTTATGTATTCTTTGGGTTAAAATTCTTAATTGCAGCAAGTTCAATAGGATGAGGTATTCGGAATTAAAAAATTACAAGGTTTGTTTTTTGTTGTTTTTTTTCCCTTATGAGGCAAAAAGGGAGAAAGGTTATTCATCTGCGCCCTGAAAACCATGTTAACCATGTTAAGGCACTGAATGGAATTCAAAACAAAAATGAATTAGGTCCTTATGCTTGTAACTTGTAAGTCTTATCATCTGAAAGAAACACTTCTGCTGGCTGTACCCCATACTGGATAATATAATTCAAGCTACAGATGTGTTATCTATACCATTTATATATGTGGCTTTAAGGGGATAATCTCTCTCTATCCATTTTTGAATCATTTATTATAATTGCTTTGTCATTTTCAATTCATTCATGGTTAAATATAAGGCTGATCTATGGTATATGTTATCTTAGTTCTGTGATTCATATTCTAATTTCATGGTTTACGATTCCTTGTTATCCTTTATCATTTGCTTCATCGCCCATCATTCCATTTGTACACAATTTTATTAAATCGAATAATATATAAAGCACAGGGATGAACTAGTGATAATAAAAACAATGTGGTTGTGATGATATGTCATTTTGTAAAGAAATGGATATATAGACGCAACAAGGTTTGCTTACTAAAGTACATATTTTGCAGGGGCTCTTAGGCTGAAAAGTTCCATTTTGAAGCTGTAGTAGTAAAATTCATACACTTGAAGATGCAATGTTTTAGAAGGGTTTATAAAAGGATCTCAACCCAAACTAGCATATTTCTAAAAGATTTAATATTTCATGACAAAAAAATCAGTGGCTTTACAAGACCATCTTGCTTATCATTTAGAGTTCATTAATGCTTCTAAAATGTTTTGAGTCACATCCACTATCTTGTTGATTATCACTGGGCTACTGTTAGAAGCTGTTGCTGCTGGAACTTAAAGGGGTGGTGTTGTGTCTTTAAATCTGAGAAGTAACTAAATGATAGATTGATGGACGGATAGGTTTAGTTTAGCTGATGGCTGTGCTGGAAATTCTCAATTTGAGGCAAGGGTGGGCATATAGTGGTAGCTTTAGGAGCATTCTGGGTATTTTCATCTAAATTTCTTTGTTCTATTTCTAGAACCCTGAAGTAGTAGTAGGCTTTGGATCCAACCTTACTTGGACAACTATTTTTATTTTTTTTAGTGTCTAAGTTTGGATGGCTTAATACTTGGTGATAAAATTCAGAAGAAATCCGATGAATGACGTGGACCCTTTCCCCAGTCTGGTGTGTCACATGGGAATGGGGAATAAACCAATCACTTATTCTTGTTTTGTTGTAATGGAGTCAAATCATGGGGACCCGTTCGACTATTATCTTTTTCCTGACTGAAGTGCTTGTCCTTGTAGAAAATGATGTCAGTTAACTAACCATTTGGTTTCCAAATTCCATGGGAATTTTTTGGTAGACACTCTACAACTATATTTAATAGGATTTAACCACAATCTATGGCAGCTATTGCGACTTTATGTATTCCTGGATCGCAAAATCCAGTCTCAACCAGTTTTTCTCATCGTGAATGGAATTTCTGTTGATTAGCATCAGCAACTTGCGTATTGTCGAAGTAATAAGATTCTGAGTAGATAAATATTATAACCATTTTGATGGATTGTGGGGTTGCCTTGTCACAGGGAGGCTAGAGGCTATGTTGCTTGAAGCAAAGGGATTGTGGGCTGAGGCAGAAAAAGCTTACGCTAGCCTTCTAGAAGAAAATCCATGTGATCAAGTAATTATTTTAGCTGTCCTTTATGAAATGATATTTATATATTTTTCAACTTTTATTATTTTTTCCCGAGCAATTTTGATGTAATGGTGGTTTTCTATTATGAGTGTGATTACTTGAGATATATGGTAACATATAGTTATATAAGCCTTTTGGATATTTCATTTTCCTTCCTTACACTTGAACAGATAGTACATAAAAGGAGGGTTGCTCTGGCTAAAGCACAAGGCAACATTGCTGGGGCTATTGAATGGCTTAACAAATATCTTGAAACGTGAGTAGATTTTTGCATTCCTCTTATTTGAAAAGCTTAAAAAGGTGTCTTTCAGATTTTTTACTACTCTACCAAAGTCATGGATGGAATTTTTTTTTCTCCCTTTCTTTATAATAGATTTATGGCTGATCATGATGCCTGGAGAGAACTGGCTGAACTATATATCTCTCTCCAAATGTGAGTGATTTCCCTTTTCAAGTTTCTTTCGATCAACCAGTACTTGTCCAAATTGTCTGAGTTCCTTATTGAGAAGTTTGTATTTTGTATCCATGTCTTAGGTACAAGCAAGCAGTTTTTTGCTACGAGGAGCTGATACTATCCCAACCCACAGTTCCTCTGTTTCACTTAGCTTATGCAGATGTAAGTGGCTCTTCATCCTTGATGACTCATATCTTCCATTTCTTTAATTGTAATATTTTCGGGAGTTTATTGTGGGGAAAGCATGTTGGAAGAGGTGGTTCTTTGTGAAAGGTACATGAAGTTTGCAAATAGTTTGTTAGAGCTTCATTTTGGAGTTGGCTGCACGGGTCTGTTGTGAGATCACATGATTGCCAAATTATTCTTTTCTCCACCTGCATTCTCATTCGTCAAAAGCTGACTTTCTTTAACATCTATGATAACCATGTTATTCTCCTGAGTCATTTTCTCTCCACCATGCTATCTTTAGTTCCCAGACCGATTTCTTGCTTTGAGGAGTTTTTTGCTGCATAATAAATCATTTTTGGGTAGTATCACTAATGTTGCAAGGTGCTTTTGTTTTCTTGTGTTAATTGATAATCACTTAATAAGATAGGATGCAATAAACTAATTGGGGCTTGTTTAAATAATTTTTTGCCTAGAATTTAAGAGTAACCTAATGGGAACACGGAGCAGTTTCCCCTTATATGGTTTGTAGTGTATTTTTATTGATTTATTTTGCATTTAATTCTAATAAGCATTTATTAAGACAAAGAAAGTACAAAATGATGGGGGCTAAAAGAAAGACCCAATGAAATGAGTAACCATTTATTTATTTTTTTTTTAATAAGAAGCCGTGATACTTGTTTGGAATAAAAAATAAGAGATAATTGCGAAAGCAGTTAAGGGAAACACCTAGAGAGAAACATTGAAATGAATTAACACTCTAAACTTCTCTTAGGACCTCTCAGCATTTCTTAAGATTCTCTTATTTCTCTCAAGTGATGCATTCCACAAATATTTAATTAGTAAGAAAGTTGTTTCCCAAAGAACCTGACTCCAATTATGGAAAAGAGGGTCAACAAGCACCTCCTCCACCATGTTGTCACACCATCTAGAACTGTGGCTTAGTGAAACCTCCAAAAAGTGTTCCTTTGGGGACAACCGATAATTAGAAACCTCCAAAAAGCACATGATCTAGATCTTTCGTTACTTCTTATACAGTGCATGCCATTGGACCCAGAACAATGGAATCTTTGACAGAGTCCATGGTGCTTGTCGTTTCCAAGGTGTCCACCAACCATGGTAAATTGATTTTCTTTGAAATCGTAGCCCTCTAGAGTGGGTTGAGGGAGGATCGGCGGATTGGTATGAGACATTAAGCAGGCAAAAGTGAAAGGAGAATTGCTAAAAAAGATGCCTGAAGGCTAAGAATCCAACCGTTCATTGGTATTTGGGGAAAGACCAACTCCCTGTAACATCGAAAGAAGTGTAGAAAAATCTTATAACTCAATATCAAAAAGAGGTCTTCTTAAATGTAAATCGAAATATTGGATGAACGCTTCTGTTTAAATTGAGGGATTCAGGTGAGGAAATAAGATTGTATCCCTACCTTTAGCTTCTGTTAAAATTGATCCAAAAACCTTCCTAAAACTAATGCAATGCCACCAACGATGTTGCTAAAGCTAGGGACAGAATGGAAAGTGGCTTTCAAAGGACTCAGACATGCCTAGAGACAGACAGTCGTGACCTGCCTTGCAGACTGAGCCATATTTGCTCACAACACCGTAAAGATTCAGACAAAAATGGGAAGTGCCAGAAGTCCATAACCAAGAGAACCAACTTGCCAATACTCATTGCCTCAACTCCTTGGACATGGATGTGATCCTCACGTCCGCTAGGCCATCTCGCAAAAAGTGTCTCGCGGGTCTTTCCCGAGTGTAGCAGACAGAATTTTAAAGAAAGGAAGAAAATGCATGGAATTCCAACTAAAGAATGATTGGATAAGTTAACCTTCCATGGCTAGAGAATAAGGGTCTTAGGATATAGCCCAACAGAAGTCTAAAACAAGTCATAAGGAGAGAACCCCCTTACAACAAGACAGAAGGGCCGTCTTTCCAGCTTACAAGGCTCACCATTGATACAAACCAGAAGACATTTCAAAGACTTGAAAGATCTTATCATTCTTAATGTTATTTGTGGGCTTTGTTTTATGTACCTAATAAAGTTGCATTTGAATTAGTCAACATGCTTGTTTATTATTATCCCTATCTATTGCTATATGGGAACATACGAGACATGACTATATCAATCAGCCCGCTTAATTTTATTCTCAAAGCCCAAAGGGGGGTAATACACCAATTGAATAAATTAAGCTTGATCTATCTGGACATGTCTTTAAACAAGTTAGTCTCATGTAAATAATGTTATAAAAGAGTATTCTTTTAGACAAGGCTCACGATTGTGTTTTTCTCTATTTCTCTTGGAGTGTTTTAGGTAGGCTTTTTATAGTAATGGTTTATTATTGATTGGTATCAACTGGAGATTTTTTTTTTCTTTTTCTTTTTTTTGGTAACTTCATTAGCTCTTGATTGCTTTTTAACTTCATTTTATTGCTGAAATTCTGAGAATTCAGAAGCGTTGGGTTGTTTCTCTTACAAATCTGTAAACCAAAGAGTTCATTGACAAAATCAATGCCTTTGACATTCGGTTTAGAGTCACTTTGAAGTTATGCCATAGCAAGGTAAGTAATTAGGCATTAGGTGGTGAGATAATGGAGCTTTCCACCTTTTGATATTTTACTGACGTTGTAGGCTGTGTGTTTGAATTGTTTGGGTAGGAGCCCTTTCTTTTGGTCCTATAATTGCAAGTATCGTTTAGGGAATTTAAGTTGGACACCTGATCCAGTTTCATCCTCCGGAGCACCCAAAGAGGTGACCCTGATATTGAGGATTTGGAATGCTTGGAGATTCAGGTCTTAAGCTCAGGTCTCTATATGAAAATTTGAAAATTGAAATTCATTGTCTCGTGGAGTTAAGTCTTAGTGTGGGTGAATTATTTTAGCGGGAACTGGAGTCCTACACCCCAATTCTTTGAAAAAGAAAAAAGAAGGAAGAAACACTTGCAGAAAGGAGTCTTCGGCATGGTGTTGCTTATTGATATACCTTGCTCAAACTTGCCTTCCTTAGTTTTGGTTTTCATGTTGGAAATTCTAGAAACTGTCCTTGTTTTCAGGCAAAAGCGAAGTCTTGGAAACTTTGTTTTACCATCTTCTTTAACTTTGTCTCAAATAATCACTCGAAACATTTCTCTGATACAGGTACTTTACACATTAGGCGGCCTAGAAAACCTTCAGACAGCAAAGAAATACTACGCATCTACTATAGATTTGACTGGGGGAAAAAATACCAAAGCCCTGTTTGGCATTTGCTTGGTAAGCTTTCTCTGGCAATCTTCTGCTTATAGCAATTTGTTATATTCATTAAAACCGTGCATTTGATGCACATTTCACTATCATGGAGTATATCCTTCGTTTTTTGCTTAATGTCTCGAGTTTTGTGCTTTTTCCATGTGAAGACTTTGTCAGCTTTGTCACAAAATTAAGTTGAATTATAACAGTGAATGTTTCTTGTCCATATAGTCTCACTCATTTCATTTTAGTCATTATTCTTTCTCTATCGTGTCAATTTGGTCCTCTCATTAGTTATCTAGAAGCATAGCAACAAAACCCGACATGGTACATCCTAAAAGTTGACGCGATACCACTTTAGCTTTTCATACGCATGACCCATATACATATCGAGGTGTCATTCCACAGAGGTCGAAACAAAGAAGACAAGGACTGAAGTACATAGACCAGAATTATTATCTAACAAAAAACAAGAAACAAAAAACGATTCACCTAGAATTCCTCGCATTATGTGTTTGTTCGAACTGATTTCCTTTTTCCTTTTTCTTTTGTTAACTAGTGTACATCTGCCATTTCACAACTGACAAGAGGTCGAAGCAAGGAAGACAAGGAGGGTCCAGAGCTGCAGTCTTTAGCAGCAACAGCCTTGGAAAAAGATTACAAGCAAAGAGCTCCACAGAAGCTTTCTCTACTTTCTTCTGTATTGAAGGGCTTGAAGGTCTCTCCATAACTTTTCCTCTTTTGGACTGAGCCTCTCTCCTTCTTTCACTTTCTTTCTCTAGGATGGAGTGGTGGCAGGAGGCTAAATTAGTATTTAGCAACTGGTAGTTGATATTAATTCATTTCCTTGTGATTTTTCCTTGAGAAGAAATTTTTTCTGTTTCCAACTTTCCATAAAGTCCTAAATATGGGAAATGGTGTATTTTTTTTAGCCTAATTCAAGGATGCACAACTACAAATAGATATAAGAAAACATCTTATTCTTCTTTCACTATAATTTGCAGATGAAAAAAAAAAAAAAAAAATCCTTCTTTCAAGAATTCTATATCTTGTTGGTATCAAAACGAACCAATCTACTGTATCGCCCTCCTTTTTTTTTTTCTTACATAAAAGTGAAATCTTTGGTAAGAATGTACTCAAATTCCATTCTGTATATCTTTTGAAAATAGGGTTTCTCTTTCTCTTATGCTCCTTTCCTCATTAGGACAGTTTAAAAGTTGTGTGAAATAAGAATTATTAATTATCGGGATTCTTCAGATAGAAGACTTTGACAAAAGAAACTGAAGGGTGAGTTCACTCCTTTTTTTCTCCATTTTAGACTGTAATTTTACTCGACATTATTATTCATGTTTTGTTATTTTATAGATCTTGAGAATAGTTACCATAAACATGTTACTGTTGCTACTTGTAACTTTTGGGTCCGGGGGAGAGAATGAGAATTGGTCTTTTTTTACCATTTGCTAACATCACATATGGATGATATTACTAAAATGAAATCTAACGCATGCGGATTGACTTTAACGTTCTTTGCTCTTCACTCTCCTCACTTTTAACCTCCTCTTTATGTTGATTTCCTCTCTTTCCGGCACTCTTGCTTTTTTGCTGTTTAGCTTCTTGCTCTTTGCTGCTCAGTTTTGCTTTGCATCACAGACAGAAATGAGGGAAAAAAGAAAAAGTCGGTCAAAACTGCTTGCATAGTTGTTGGAGCTAGTCAGCAGGGAAGAAGGAATAAAAAAGGAAATAAAGAAAAAGAAGAATGAAAAGACAGAAGCTGAAAGAAAGAGAAAGTGGGGTGATTTTGTAAAATTGCTTGAAAATATGTATGTAAGCATGAGGTAAAAATCTTAAGTTTTAAAAAGTAGGACAAAATTCATTTTAGATTTAAAAAATTGGTATTTTAATCAATTAACTCCTAACTTCTTGTTTCGGATATTGTGGTCTTAGTGATAATGTAGAAAGTTTTGGGAAAAAGAAATAATAAGGGAGAGCTGGTAAAGAAAATGACAAGTTTATCTTTTTAATTGTTGAGTATTTATGTGTTTATATATTATTTTAATTCTATCGGGTTTAGTTTCAAAAATTGACATTTTAACTTTTTGAATATTAAATTGTGGTTTAAATTTTAATATTAAAAAAATTGTGGTATCAAATGGTCGTCCATCAAATTTTCATCGGTTGTTTTTTTTTTTTCCTTTAACTAAATTCTTTCGTTGCTAAATAAGAGGAATGTTTAAACTGTTAAAACTCGGAGGATTTTTACTCTTTCAACATTAAAACTGTGATATATATATATTTGGGTTTTCAATATATGTGTTCTGTTATTTTTATGTTTTTTTTCAACCAATGTGATCTTACAATATATCAAGAAGTTTCTTTGTTAAATTCACAAACAATTCGTCAATATTCAATTTTTTGTTACTTCTCAATAATGATAAGTATATGTGGGGACTTTTTAATATAAACTTTAGGCTATCCTCGAAAAAAAAAAGATATATAAATAAAATAAAATTAAACTTTAGCCCTTTATTTATTTATGGGAAGAATGTACAAAACGCGGAGGGGCCAAATAAAAATTAATCCCAAATTTAAAAATAAATGAATTTTGGTCATTTTATTATGTAAGACGGTGAGAAATTACTACTTCAACTTTAAATGCATTTCTTTCATTTTCTTTTCTATGTTGCAACGGCTCAACTTGAGAGGAAAAGAATTTGCGGTTTTTGTTTCTGCATTCGTCTTCTTCTCTTTTGCATTCTTCTTCTGCTGCTTCTTCTTCTTGTATTTTTTGTTGGTTCTACGTCATCTTCATCTTCCACTTTTTCTGCGTTTTTTTCTTCTTTTTCCTTTTTTGTGTTTTTCTTCTTCATTCTGTGATTTTTTTCTCTCCCTTCTTCGTTCTGTAATTTTTTCACGAAGAAAAAAATTGTAGTTTTGTCTAAGGAGGAACAAGAGGAACGAGTGAGAAGCGAGAGGAAGAATTTGAATAAGGGGAAAAAATCAAAGATAAAAATTGCAGTTGTGTTTGATGGGAAACAAGAGGAAGGAGTGAGAAGTAAGAGGAAGAATCCGAATATAGGAAAAAAATTGAAGAAAAACAATTGCAGTTGTGTATGATACAGAACAAGATGAAGGAGTGAGAAGGAGAGTCAGGCCCTCGTGTGCGTATTGAGGTTAAATGGGCACATGTGGCTGATGTCAACAAATGGTCACTTTTCGTTCATTTTTTAACCTTGGGCCAAATTTCAATTGGACCTCTAAAAGAGGCCATCCATACAAATTTCCCTTATTTACACACTAAGAGTTTTTTTTTTTTTTTGGTTTGGTACAAGAGAAGCATGAAAATTTGTAACTCTTAACTTAAAAAAAGAGAGTAAATACCAATAGCTCAACAAGATATACATCATGGTATAGAAAGCAATTTGAGTAAGCATCTACAGCTTTTTAAACAAAAATTGTTTGTGGTTGAATACTCAACTATTAAGACGTCAATTTTTGTAACGTAAAAATCATAGCTTGATGGTTTAAAAAATGTTAGAAGGTTCGAACTTACAATTTTATAGCAATCTTTTTATCGCTCCAACATTAACTGCCAAAAATAATTACGCTACATAATTAATGGAAGTTATGGGACAAATTGGGGCCAGATTTATGTAACTAAAAAGTATCCCAAGAAAATAGGGGACCCTTTGAATCATAATTCATAACACTTTTTTTTTTTTTTTTCCCTTTCTTTTGAAGCCTTTTAGTTTAGGTCATATGATATCACAAACATGTGAGAATAATAAGTCAATGGTTATTTTAATTTGCATTTTTGTATTTATAAAATATAATAAATATAATAAATGCAAAAAGGAAAGAAAGCGTGTTGATTGATGGGTTATGTTTGACATGTGATTTGTGGAAACCACCATCCAATTTTTCTCTTATTTGCTTCCCACAAACCTTCAAACTTCAATTAAATCCATCGAAATTAACTTTTTGACATTCTAGTTTAAAATTTATGTTTATTAAATAATTTTTTTTTTTAACCTTGATGCATTTTTTAACTTAAACAAAGTTTTAAAAATAACAATTTTTTTATTTTATTTTTTTATTTTTACCTTTCATAAGTTGGTCGAAAAGGTGAAAACAAGGCAGGAAGATTTATTTTGAAATTTTGGTTTTTAAGATACCAAAAGTTTAGCAAGATACTTGTGAAAATATGGTAAAAAGTAATATCTAAACATGATTTAAATATTTAAAGATGGAACAAGTTAAATTTTATCAAACATATATTAGTTAAATATAGAAGTTTAAGAATTAAAATAATTTTTAGCTAATCTAAATCTTAGTAAAAAACGCAGGACATTGTGTATCTCTTCTAAATATTAGAGGTTGAAATTTTCACCGACATTATTAATTTAAAATAGAAAGAAAAAAATCTAATATTGATTTAAACTTAATCTAAAAGAAAATTATTTTAAATAGTAGAATTGTTGAAAATACTTACAATTAATAGCAAAATACACCATCTATCTGCGATAGATCGTGATATATCGCGATAAATTAATATATGTGTGTCTTGATAAATACAGATAGTAATTTATCGCGGTCTATTGCGGTCTATCGTAGATAGACAGTGAAATTTTGCTATATTTATAAATATTTTGGTTTCTTTTGTTATATTTGAAAAGAGCCCTAAAGTAAATCAGGTTTATTTTTTCAAATAATAATTTCATTTATTTACCACTTGAGCTTTGTCATCTTTTATTTACTTCTTCATTGTTCCTACTTTTTTTGTTTGGACAAATCACATTCCTTGAATATAGGCTTTCATTTTTCCCTTTTTCATGATAGAAATATTGCAATCCCCTTTTTGGGTGGCAAAAAGTATTGAGAAAGAGACCCACATTTCCCAAATAATGGCTACAACATCAACAAAAAGATTTCTTACTAATCAAATAAATGTTGATTATTTTTGCAATCACACAAATAAACTTAATTTGGTGACCCATATGAACAAAAAAGATATAGAAAAGTTGAATTCACGAATATAGTTTAGACGTCTAATGTGTCCTCTTTGATCATCTCCCTCTTATTTTCTTACCCACCTTTATTTTCAAAATTGACATACTCAATCAAGTCACTTAGTGCTTGTTCATGGTAAATTAACGTTCATTAATATAAACTACATAATCGTCAATATTTAAGATACAAAGTCAAAGACAACTAATTATTAAATTTAAAATCTATGGACACAAATGAAACACTCTAAAATTTAAAAACTAAAATAATTAGTTTCCATTGTTTATAGAACTTAACTAAGAATTTAAGAAATGAGAAAAATCATAATTGAAAAACTGAAACACAATAATAAAAAATTAAAAATAAAATAGTTACCAAACAAAGTTTAAAATAATTTTAATTTTATCTTTAGAAAAATTATATATATATACCTAGAAATTGTGTATGTCAAAGAAGGAGAGATAAACACCAGGCTGGCTTTTTGTCATGAGAGGCATGAAAACAAACTCATCAACTTCAATAGGTACACTACACTACACATTATGGCAGACCATTAATGTTTCCTTTTCACAATAATTCAATATCCAAATATAGCTTGACTAGTTAAAATTCTAATAATCTCTACCATTGAATAGTGGATCTAGAATTTTTGTTCAATGAGATTTTATTTAAAATTTTGTAAAAATAACTTACAATGCCTGACAAATCTAGAAATTTATATTAGGATGGCATATACTTGTATAAGAATAATTTTAAACACTTTAATATATACAAGAAAGGAAATAAAACTTAAAATTTTAATTACTTAACTAGAAATTTAAAAGAAAATATTTACTTTCATTTATATTTGATAAAAGAAGTTAAAATTAAGAAATAAACTAAAGAAAAATTTCAAATAGTTATTATTATTTCATATTCCTTAACCATGTTAGGAATAAATTTGAACTCTTTATATATAAAAATAAATTTTGATATAGTTTTTAATATAAAACTAAAATGAGTTATAAGTTTGAATTTTTTTTTTTTTTTTTTTTTACAAACAACTATAAATATAGGATTCAAACCTCCGGCTTCTAGGGAGTAAGAGTTAATGCCACTTTGGTTTATAAGTTTGAATTTACAATTTTATATTTGTGATGTAATATTTCCAATAAAAAAAATCTAATAATGAAAGAAAAAAGTAGCATGGTAAAAAATGGTTACGACTCAATTGGTATAGTGCTTCTAGTATAGCATGATGTTTAAATAATGATATATCTTACTTTTTAGGAAAATTATTATAAATAGAAAAAGTATCAAACTATTTACAAATCTAGTAAAATTTCACTTTCTATCTGTGATAAATTGTGATAGACCCAGATAGACATCTATCCGTGTCTGTCTGGTAAAGTGATAGATATCTATTTGGGTCTTACGCGGTCTATCACAAATAGAAAGTAAAATTTTGTTATATTTATAATTATTTTCTAACCGTTTTTTATTTTCGAAAATATCCCTATTTTTTAATATTACAATTTAAATAGATATGAAATATAGAGCTACAACTTTAAACAATATATAATGTGTTTGTAACGACCCGACTAATACATCCTAATCAGACCATTACTCAATGCATGCAAATTTCAAGAAAAGACCCGACGCTGAGTAATAAGAAAGAAACAATGCTACTTACGGAAATTTCTGTTTTATTTAATCCCATATAGAAAGAATTTTTGGTTTGGGGTACCCCTAATAAAATCAAAAAAATTCCATGAACAAAAAACAAAAACAAAATCCATATACAAAATAAAAGACAAGCCTAAAAAAAAAATGCAGTGCTAGGCGGAAGCTACTATGGGTCCCGTGAAGCCATCAAGGATTCCTCTTGTCATTCGCCAGCATGTTCTTTCCCTTACCTGAAAAAAATAAGATGAAAGGGTGAGCAATTATATTGCTCAGTAAGTGACCCCACTACCGGAGCCAGGCTAGGCACCCAAGTCCTTTAAGTGCATTAGTCATACAACAGGCATATCAACATACTTCAATAGGAAACTGGTTATACTGGCACCCAAGTCCTTTAAGTGCATTAGCCTTAAGACAGGCATATCTAACATACTTTCATAGGGGACTGGCTCGCACCCAAGTCCTTTAAGTGCAACAACAATAAGACATGCGCATCTAACAAACTTTTATAGGGAACTGGTTATACTCGCCCTACAGTTGGTTTTGGATGTCCACTAACCTCTGGAGCCCCGAAGGAACTCAACCTCTGGTGATCCCGAAGGAACACAAACCTCTGGTGATCCCGAAAGACCACAAACCTCTAGTGAACCCGAAGGAACACAACCTCTGGTGACCCCGAAGGACCACAATATCTGGTGAACCCGAAGGATCACAACCTCTGGTGACCCCGAAGGACCACACTATCTGGTGAACCCGAAGGAACACAACCTCTGGTGACCCCGAAGGACCACACTATCTGGTGAACCCGAAGGAACACAACCTCTGGTGACCCCGAAGGACCACAATATCTGGTGAACCCGAAGGAACACAACCTCTGGTGACCCCGAAGGACCACAAT
>QLSR01000282.1:1427206-1463595 GCA_031780015.1 Citrullus colocynthis
CCCCCCCCCCCCCCCCCCCCCTCTTTTTTTAGCTTTCATGATTCCCTACCTAGATTCTCAAATAACACTAATGGAAAAAATTAAATACAAAATTAATTGAACAAAGAAAAAAAAAAAAAAGAAATTTATTCAAAAGGGAAATACAAAGAAGAAGAAGAAAAAGCTGACAATTAACATAAATGGCTCACAAGGATTCCATTGCTGCTGTTGTTTTCATAGCACAAACTGGGAAAGATAAATAAAAAAAAAAAGATTTTCATTTTTTATTCTTTTAATATTAGAATTTAGTCATTTGTTTAAAAATTATTAAGGAAGATTTTAGAATTTAATTCTTACTTTAAAAATTATTTAAGAAGATTTTATCTGGAGACTAAATTTTGATTTTAAATTATCGAAACTAAATTTACAATTTAATTTTTTTTTCCTCTCTCTCATAATGAGATGACCACTTTCTTATGTTTCCACTCTAAAAATTTGTTCAACTTCACTTGCCTCTTGATCTCTCTAACTTGCTTGTCTCCACCATTCCCTGTTGTTTGTGTCAACTTGGTATTATTAAAACATTTCTTAACAATATTCTCTCTTGGAATGTAGTTTGTGATTTGATGTATTTTAGTTGATGTGTTTTCAAATATTCAAATTATATTTTAAAGAAAGCTATCAATTTATGTTAGAGGTTGTATTGATTTAAGCTCTGAACTAATAAGTCTATTAATCTAGACTTTGACTTTTGTCGGGAAGATGTTAATTTACAACTATAAACTTTAGAGATTATATCAATTTAAACTATGAACTAACCATTTAAAACCCTAAACTTTTGACGGTGTATCAATTTACATTCTCAATTACATTATGTTTGGGAATATCTTGTATGAAACTAATAATGGAATCAATTAAATTCCCAAACTTCCATAACTGAATCAATTTAGACTTTTAGTAAGATTTTTCCTTTGAGTATCGTCTATGCATTTACTCTAGTCATTCATTTTATAAAACGACATTAGAAGAAATCTACACATATTTGAGAATCAATGCATCGAATATTTTCAAAGATAACCGTAATGAAAAATCTAAGCTGATTGACTCATGAAAATTTAGGAGTTTAATTGATTCAAATGTAAGTTACATAAAACCCAGAGAAAATATATGGACTAAAATGAACCAAAGTAAAAAATATAAGGACCAAAATAGTATTTAAACCTTCTTTTTTTACACCACAAGCTCTACCTATCTTTTTGTCTCCAAAATGCCCACTTTCTTAGTCCCTTTCTACAATTGTATTGATTGTTTCACTCTGACCCCATGAGTTCTACTTCCCATCTTTCTCTACATTACTTCTCTTAGTGTTGATTTTCACTATTTAAAACTTAGTTTGCACTTTGCTCTCTCTCTCACAAAGCACATTATTATTTCACATCGACCCACCATCCCGAAACCTCTCTCCATTAACTCAATCTCCTTTCATTTCTCTTCCACTTTGACCCATCATTCCCACCTTCCCCATCTCTCTATCTCACGAATGAATTTTAGTAATCCTATTAAATACTTATGCCAATGCTCTCTCTAGATTTGTATACTAGTGTCCCCTTCTAGCCCCTTTTCTCTCTCTAAAACAGTGCTAATTTCAGCTTTTCTTTATGATTTTGTCATGTAGCTTTCTTTAAATCCATACCCATATCCTGATTTCTCTCAAGTGAGAGAGAAAAAAGTAATTTTTTAATTTGTTTTTGCAGTTTTTTTTTTTTTTTTTTGTTTCCTTTGGAGCTGCTGGCTAAAGTTTCTTACTTTCTGTCTTTCTGAACTTTGAACCAAAATCCCAACAATGGAGAAAGCCCTTCACTATCTTCTTCCTCTTCAGCTGCAGCTTCTGTTTGTCTTCCTTCTGCTTCGAAAACGGTGTCGTTCCTTGTCTCCTTTGTAACTCTCATAACTCTGTTTTGTTTCTTCTCTCTTCTAGCACATTTGCCTCAATCTCTTGGATCCACATTTCTACTTCTACTTTCAGGTGCTTCTCTTTCTTTTCCTCTCTTTCTCTTGTGGTGCATTGGATCTTTTTGGGGGTTTAACATTGAAATGGAAAGTGGGGTTTCAAGATTTTGGGGGTTTTCTTTTTTGCTAGAAGATTTGTGTTTGAGATGAAATGAAGGTTTTTTCTTTTTTTTTTTTTTTCCTTCCTGCTCGCTCGCTCTCTCTCTCTCTCTCCCTTGGCTGAATCTTGCAAATTTGGTTGATTGGGGTTAGTGACAATGTGTTGTTTTAGCTTTGTTTAAAGATAAGAAGCAGGTGTTGTGACGGTAAATTTGAGTGAAATCCTCATGATTCAATGTGGTTTGTTGGATAATATCTCTGTTTGTTACTTAGCTTAGCATTTTAGAAGATTCCAGCTTTTTCCCTTTGAAATATTGTTTATGCTTTGAAAAAGCACAAAACAGATTGAGTAGCTTCTTAAAGTAGATTTTGATACTGTGGTGAAATTATGCCTTTTCGTTTATTTGTGTACTCAGAGAAAGGGAATTATTAATCTGTTCAAATGGAGCAATATGAAATATTGGAGCAAATAGGGAAGGGATCGTTTGGTTCTGCTCTTCTTGTGAGACATAAGCATGAAAAGAAGAAGTAAGAAACTGCAGTTCAAGTTAATTTTATTTTATTTTCATATTGTTCTTGCTAATTTCCTCTGTTTATGACTTCTAATTTGTTTAACACCGAGTGTTGTAAGTGCATTGTTCTGGTATTAATTATTTTGACCTTTATGTATTAAGATATGTGTTGAAAAAGATTCGCCTCGCTCGTCAGACCGATAGGTCCCGTAGATCTGCACACCAGGAGGTTGGTGTTTTTTACTCTAACATTTTTCTCCAGTCTTTAATAACCTGTCTAGTTTTGTTGTTAGATTATAATGCTGTTACAGTCTGCTTTATAACTTGTTTATCTTTTATTATAACCGTGTCGGGGTGCTTTACAATGTGTTTAGATTCTCTGCTACTACTGTAAGCATCCTATTGTGCTTCATGACTTGTTTAGATTCTCTTCTACTACCACAACCATTTTGGTTTTGCTTTATAACTTGCTTAAATTGTCTTTAATTACCTTGACTGTTCGGTGTGCTTTGGTAAAGCTTAAGGAATGGTTTTATAAAACAATGAATGACCAAAATGAACATTAGATTTTCTTTGACTTCATGTGAACTTTGGGAAAGTATTTCATTACTTGAGAAATTTTACTGAATCGAGTGCTAAGCGTAGATCATCCATGACTGGTTGCATCAAATTACGTTAGCAACATTGCTGTCATTACCAAACTAATCCTTTCTCGTTTTCTTGTAGATGGAGCTCATTTCTAGACTACGAAATCCATTTATTGTGGAGTATAAAGATTCATGGGTCGAGAAGGTAGATCAAGCCTTAATGGCTATAAGTTATAACTAAGGCTGTTTAATGTTGCCAATACACTTAAAACATCAAATAGATGGTAGCTTAAGATGGTTAACATTAAACTTCCCCTTTTTCATAAATTATTCTTTCTTACCATTTGACTATCTCCAGTTCATCCTTTGCATCGGTATGGTCTAATTTTGTCTGTTATTTCTTTGTCGATAGGGTTGCTATGTGTGCATTATTATAGGTTATTGTGAAGGAGGGGACATGTAAGCATTTTTCTAGCTCAATGTTTATCAGGTTTATCACTTTATTTTGTATTACTTCTCCATTTGGTCTAAGTTTATTCAAATTTTACAGGGCCGAAGTGATAAAAAAAGCTAACAGCATTCATTTCCCCGAAGAGGTCGTTAAGTTTTTCCTTCTATGAGGATTGTCAAACTTCGTCGTTAATTCTTTTATATCTTATTTGTCTTTCATTTCCTTCTGCAGAAACTCTGCAAGTGGTTGGTTCAACTTCTGATGGCACTCGATTACTTGCATATGAATCATATCCTTCATCGGGATGTAAAGGTTTGATTTTTTTTTTTGGCTATATAATATAGTCTCTAATGTCTAGTTCAATTTATTGATATTGGATATCCTATTTTGTTCGGTTTTGATGTTTATGGAGAGATAGTTACCCTCTCAAATTCGTCGTCAGTTGTGTTGAATTTTCTTGTGAAATCAGTGCATTGTAGGGAATCTATGAAAGCTTAAACTTTTTGAAAAACTAGACATAAAAGAAAAAAAAAAAAAAAAACGAACTTACCAAAGCCGTCTTTTGATAACTATTTGGGATTTTAGAAATCAAACTTATAAACACTACTTCCACTTATAAGTTTCTATGTTTTGTTATCCACTTTGTAATAAAGTTAAAAACAGGCCAAATTTTAAAACTAAAAAGAAAAGTAGTTTCCAAAAATTATAGAATTTGACTAGGAATTCTTGTGTTTCTTTAATAAAGGTGAAAACCATAATTGAAAATTGGGAGGAAACAAGCATCAATTTCAAAAACAGAAAATGAAAAATGAAATTGTTATTAGATGGGGCCTAAATTATATATCTAGGCCTTTACTTTTTTTCTCCATCTCTGATGGATTTATTGTCATGCCAATGCAAATATGTTAAGCTCTTTACTAACTATCAATATTTGATTTGTTCAGTGTTCAAATATATTTTTGACTAAAGATCGAGATATACGCCTCGGTAAGTGAACTCTCCCTCTATTCCCACCAATATATATAATCAAAATTGCAAGAAAATTGTTGCTAAAACAAAAATCGATAATGCTTCACATTGGTGAAACAGGCGATTTTGGACTTGCCAAAATGTTGACGTCAGACGATCTTGCCTCCTCAGTATGTAATTCGATACATCAATTCCTTTTCACCAAAATTTCTATCATCAATAAAAAACTAAATGTTCAACTTATTAGTTGTTTTACTGCGCGTGAAGCCCTTTGTCATTCACTTTTGATACCTTGCTATTGTTCTTTAACAAACTTGGCACAATAATGCAGGTCGTAGGAACTCCGAGCTACATGTGTCCAGAACTTCTTGCTGATATACCTTATGGTTCAAAGTCGGATATTTGGTCTTTAGGTAGGAACTGCCGAACTCTGCTGTGAACCTGATTTTGCCTTTATTGACTAGAAATGACTCTGTTTCACATCTGTTTGCCAGGATGCTGTATATATGAGATGACTGCTCTAAAGCCTGCATTTAAAGCATTTGTAAGTTTGAAATGCAACTTTTTCTCGTTCGGGAGTTTTGAATGCCATTTCCTGATCTTTTAGCACTTGATTGTTGTTTTCATAAACTATTTTTTGAAGTTGTTGAGCTCATGGATTCTTAACTTTTCCAAATTTGGTGGCTTATGTGGATTAGATAACTCCATTCCCACTGTAGTTAGTGTGGTTTTAATTTATGACTAAGGAATTGGGATCCACTTCTTGCATTATTATGTTCATGGTCCACCCCACTAATTTCTTGGAGCCTTTTCCACCCTATGGATAGCTTGAGGAGACACCAATGATTTAAACGATTGAGCTTTCTACTCAGGGGTTTGAGCCGAGGACGTTAGAGGGTATATTTGGACATACCGAGTAAGACCACGACTCAGGGGTAATTGCCTAGACGAGAAAGTTAGACAACTATATGCAAACTGTAGTACAAATTAAGGCTCATCCTTTTTTTTTTTTTTGTTTTTTAGCCATCTGTTCTTTTTTCTCCAGTTTACACAAACGTTGATTTGGAGTACTATACTGACAACAAGTGACTTTTGGGTGGCCTTGTAATTGGCTCAATTTCTTTTGAAGCTTTTGGTCAGGTTTGCTATTATTTATTTATTTATTTCCTGATTTGGATCATGTCTTTTGGACAGGATATGCAAGCTCTTATCAATAAAATTAACAAGTCCATAGTGGCCCCTCTTCCAACAAAGTACTCTGGTGCATTGTAAGTTCTTTCCCCCTTCTTTTATACTTGTCGATCTGTGTTATCGTCAATCTAATCTCTTTCCTCTTTGGTTTGCAGTCGAGGTCTTGTCAAAAGCATGCTACGCAAAAATCCGGAACTTCGGCCTAGTGTATGTATTATCCTCTTCTTGTACTCTACTCTGATATGAACCAAAAAAAAAAAAAAAAAAAAAAAAAAAAAAAGAACCATCTAACAGTCTATCTAATCTATCCAATCCTCTAATTTTCTTATCCAAAAGAATGCCATATGGACTGAAGTAACAGATGACGGTTATGAAAAAAAAGTTATCAAGTTTATTTGTCCAACTTCTTAGCCAATAAATTTCCTTATATTCTGTTGTATCATATTTGTAGTTGCTCTCCATTTTAGGTTTGCCAAATCTAGTATTTTGAATAATTTTGTTCGGCAGGCTGGGGAGCTACTTGGTCATCCTCATTTGCAGCCATATATTGTTCAGATTCATCTCAAACTGAATTCTCCGAGACGCAATACGTTACCAGCACTTTGGCCTGAACCCAATTATATGAAGAAGACGAGGTTCTCCGAGCCATTTCCCTCTAAGCGACATTCTTTAAGCAACGATCGAGCTATAAATCCAAGTGTTTCTGTAATAGAGTATGATTCTCTCAGCTCAACACAGGATATACATGATACACAAAATTACACAAGTCGCAAACTGTCCACTGGTGGCACTCGTGGTGGAGTAGGGATTCACCAGACACCTTCCAAGTCTGCAGCTAATGCTAAAACTTCACGGCTTCTATCAAAAGCTTCCGCCACTCCGAAAAAATGGGCTGAACCGTTGAAAAACAATAAAAAAGTGGTGAGTTGAAGTTGATCTTTAAAATCTGGATGATCTAGCTTATTAATGCCAATTGTGGTACGAAAAACTGATACTTCATCTTTGTTTACAGCAGCTCCCCATTTCATCTACTCCCAGTAAATCTCACGTCCGTCGAGCGTCGTTCCCATTGCATACGAAAGCTGCTACTGATCAAAGCCCTTGCAGAGCGAATGTTGGTATTCTTCACCATATCAAGTCCCCAGATGTCTCGGTGAATTCTCCGCGAATTGACAGGATTGCTGAATTCCCTTTAGCATCATATGATGAGACCTTTCTTCCTGTCCGCCGGGCTTCACTGCCATCCATGCACGGATCAACTGGCTCCCTGCAGCACATTGATTGTTCTATAACCAAAGACAAATGTACAATCCAAGTTTGTGACAAGGTTTGTTCGACTCCTGGTTTCACCAAAGCATGGCAGGGAATACAATGCAGCCTATTCCAAGACAACCAAGTGGCAAG
Organism: Citrullus colocynthis; assembly: GCA_031780015.1. Taxonomy (NCBI): domain Eukaryota; kingdom Viridiplantae; phylum Streptophyta; class Magnoliopsida; order Cucurbitales; family Cucurbitaceae; genus Citrullus; species Citrullus colocynthis. The sequence goes on from QLSR01000282.1 coordinate 1,434,409, forward strand.
AAGTGATTCCTCAGATCAGAATGCAACTGCTGGGGCGTCAAGCCATACCTCATCAGACTTACGTCGGCACCATTTTGATACTTCATCATTACAACAGAGAGCCGAGGCTTTGGAGGGTCTGCTGGAGTTTAGTGCGAGATTGCTGCAGCAGGAGAGGTATGAAGAGCTGGGGGTGTTGCTGAAGCCATTTGGGCCTGGGAAAGTCTCCCCAAGGGAAACTGCTATCTGGTTGAGTAAGAGCTTCAAAGAAAACACTCTCAAGCAGGAAACATGAACCACTATCGGATGTACAATAACGTAACTGCTAGAACAACTTTTAAGTGTATGATCTAGAGTCACCGCATTTTCTCAAGGTATATTTGACACTTTGGCAGATGCTGAGAAGGAGAAAAATATCTTTTCATTGTAGATTAAAATTCTTTTAGTTTGATAGACGACGTAACGAGTAGCGCTGTAGCGGTTATTTGTTGTCCCTCGTTTTTAACTCATTGGTAGTAGCTGATATGCTACATTTCTGTTGTAGGAATGTAAATTTACAACAGTTTAGATGGCTAAGATGGTCTCAGTTTTTTAGTGGCTGTTATTTTGTTGTAGGAATGAACTTTTAATGGAGTTCAAATTAGGACTCTTTTTTGGGAGTAGTTCAGAAGCAGCTTTTTTCTTCTTCTTCCAAAACAGTAGTTAAGTGAAATGTATGCACTCCTTTTTAATGCTTTCTCTAAGACAATTGATATCGTTCTTTGTAAATACGATGGAGTCTAGTGATTTTAAGTGTACAATATCTCATAGGATTTCGATCGATTTAGATGGAATCGATGAAAAGTAAGATAATCAAGGTGGATCGCCTGGAAAAGTAAATTTGCTGCTCGTAGAATTGCCATCTTGGTTCTTGGATGTTTTTATGAACTAATAAAGCTTCATGAACCAAGGACTCTTGTGATCATAAGCATTATGCTTGAGGTTTTGTAAAGAGCTTAGGCTTTGATCATTCAGAATCATTCCATCAACTGTTCCTACTTGCTTGCTCTTCATTCGTGCGCTTGAACAGGGTCGTTGTTTTGGTTCACTCTGCGATCGGAGTTTTGCCCTTGAGGATTCTGTCTTGGCCATATAATTTGGATAGAAGGGATAGTCTTCAGGCATAAAGTCTGAATGCCTTGGCTGATCCATGGAAAATAAGGTTGTTTCAGCTGTTGGTTTGGACACTAAAATATAGTACTCGGACATGTTCGGTTCCATGGAGACGGAGTGATTTTTGTGCTGATGCTGCCTCCTTGGGACCGAAAGATTTCGTCTACAATAAGCATTTGATTCATTCTCTATTTGTTCAATTTGAGAACGACTTATATGGCCACTTTTGCTCTTATATGGTCTTGAATTTTCATTGAGATTCATGTTTAGTCTCTCCTAAATAAGAAAAGCCAAAAAAAAAAAAAAAGGGACAAAAAAAAAAAAAAAGGGACAAAAAAAAAAAAAAAGGGACAAAAAAAAAAAAAAAGGGACAAAAAAAAAAAAAAAGGGACAAAAAAAAAAAAAAAGGGACAAAAAAAAAAAAAAAGTTAAACTAAGTGAAATGAGTATTCATAATGTTTTCAAGTAAGTAAATGAAAACACTGCTATAAGATGAATCATGGAGTTTACTTTGTATACTTGTTCGAGATTGATGTTAACAAGATGGTTATGTCGTCTCCTTTCGGTAAGCTCTTCATCCTCCTCGAGCAACTGGATTCGACTCACCCGAGCTCGAACTTGGATTGCCATCAAAGCTTGCAAGCTCTTTAGGGCAGCAGCTGTTTGTTTCCTCACAAGATGACCTCTCACAAGTGCTTGTATCTTAACCAGTGCTCTTAAAGCATGCAATGCTTTCCTTGCCTAAAGCAACACAAGCAAATCACAAGAAATGAAAATAGTTATTCAATTAAACGATAAGTAAAAAAGCTCATTCATGAGAAAGATAACATAGTTTGTCTCCAACTTTCCATATAAATACATATGGTAAATATTTAAAACATCACGTCAACTTTCAAATGATGGCACGTCAATTTTCAATTATAACTAAACAATATAGTTAATGTAATGACTAAACATCAATTATAATTAAGAAAAGACTAAATCAAAATATTTATCGTAATGAAAAAACTAACACAAAAGAAATAAAAGCAAAAGCATCAAGATGCATAGCAAAACATAGAAACTAAATTGAGAATTCGAAGTCAGGGAACGAAAAACTCGTTACCAAATGAGACCGATACGCGGATTGGATCGTTGTAGCAGCAGCATTTTGAACACTTGATGGTGGCTTCTTCTGTTCTGCCATGGCCACATGCTTCATAGCTTCAATATTGTCAATGGTGTGAACAGATTTAGAAACGTTATGAGTTAAAAGAAGGTTAGTATTTTTGGTTGATGTCTTTCTAAAACTCCATTTTAGCTTCAAATTTTCAGAGTGATCAGAAAAAGAAGAAGAACCAATTTTCTTGTTCTTCTTCTTCTTTTGATTTTCTTCCTTTTTCCCAACAAGAAAATTCAATATCCATTTTCCAGCCTTCCCCATCTTGGTTTGAGAATAAATCTTCCAAACTTTCTTTAGAAGCAAAAAAGAAGAAATGGGTTTTTGAAATTGTTTGAAAAAGTTTAAATCTTGATCATCAAATTCCAAAAGGTGTGGGACTAATTGTGTTATGATTTGTTGAAACTGTTGACTTCTAAAGCAAAGTTTTCCCCCCTTTTAATCTGACTTTTTTTTTTTTTGTTCTTTTGATTTGTGTTCTTATGTTTTTTGTCCACTTTGTCTATGGCCTGCACATATGTATTTTTTTCTATGGTTTAGCCATTTGCCACTATAATGAAGATTTTAAAATTTTTTTTTTATTTTTATTTTTTATTTTTATGGGAAGATACCTTTCATATTGATGGGAAACTAAATCATGGTTTATTTTCATTTATATTTTTAAATTTTCAACTATAGCTTCTAATTCTTTTTAATATATATATATATATATATATATAGATATTTAGACTAAATATATCAAAGGGTGCTTGGAAAATTTGGTCCTTAATCCTTAGAAGTTCTCAATTTTATTCCTGATGAGTTAAAATTTCTCAATTAAGTAATTCAATGAAAAAATCTAATAAAATTTAGGTTAAAGTACACTTTTAGTTGATGAAGTTTGAATTCATTCTCAAATTGGTTTTTGAAGTTCAAAAATGTTTTCAAATTGGTCAATAATGCTTGGAATTGATTTCTAATTAGTGAGAGTATTCAAAAAATCCAACTTATTTTAAAAAGCTAATACTATGTTACTTAATCAATAGTATATGCCTAAACTAGTTGGGATTTGTGCTTAGATTAGCAACTAAATTCAAATCTTAAAGCAGGTGTTAGTTTTAAAAATTCAGAGACTAAATAGTTAGAAACTAAATTCAAATCCTATTAAACAACTTATTTAACCCTAAAATTTGTTACTAGGATTCTTACATCATTAAATTATTGTTTTATTAGTACATTGAACAATTGGTCATGCTAACTTACGCATATCACTTAGAAAGAAGAAATTTAATTGACGAGTGAGCCGAATTTTGAAGACAAATGAATTGTGTGTTATGAGTCAAATATCATCTAAATAGTATGTTCACTTGTCCAAATATGTTAATAGATTAAGAATTTGTTCAATCAACAGATTTTACTAATTGGTATATGGAAGATCTACTTAAGAATTTTTAATACATTAAATATATAATTAAAAATTAAATCTTATGGTGTTAGCATAGTATAAGAAAGAAGTGGCCTAAAACTTAGTTTAAATGTACTATGAAGATTTAACCAGAAAGTCTATAGTTGACTTTTATTATAATTTAGGGAATTTCAAATATAAAAAGAAATTGAGAAAAGTAAATTAAATTAAGGCTGAAATAGAAAAGAAAAAAAGAAGAAAGGAAGAAAGAAATTAGACAACTAAAGCTAGTTCTATTATTGTAAATATTTCAGGTTTTTTTATTCTTTTTCTTGAAGAAATACAATTATGATTTAGATTTAAAAAAAAGGAAAATTATTATAAAAAAAAAAATTAAACTATTTACAAATTGAAACAATTTAAAACTTCTATACCTATTTAGTTTTAGTTATTCTATTTTAAAGTTGCTTAAGAAATAAAGATAATATCCATTTATACACCTAAATTTTAGAAGTTGTATTATTTTAGACCGTAAATAAACAATTATATCAATTTAAATCATGTATTTTTGTAAGTATATTGTTACACCCTTCATTACGTTCCGTTTGAAACATTCTCATGTGAAACTTATAATTGTATCACGTAAATTCTAAACTTTCAAAAATGAATTAATTTTAGACTCTAAGACAACATTTCTTTTGAAATCGTCTATTTAGTAAAATCGACTTTTGAAGAAGTCTTACACGTTTGGGAATTACATGATTTTCAAAGGTAATCATAATTAAGGGTCTTAAATTGATTGACTTATGGAAATTTAGGAGTTTAATGGACTCAAATTATAAGTTGTACACAATATTAGTTAAACAAAATACGAGGAAAGGTGTAAATTGATACACTTACGAAAGTTCAAGAATTAAATTGATGCAATTATAATTAATTCATAGGATTTATACGTTGTGTTTAATTTCAATTTGATTTATAGAATTCCAAAGGGTTCCATTTCATTTAGATGATCGGTTTAGTTTTGCTAAATTGGTGTGTAATGGTGTGAGTGTAACGTGTGATTTAATTTTCGCTTGAAATAAAATATGTAATTTAGACTTGTTTGGTAATTATTTCGTTTTTAATTTTTAGTTTTTAAAAATTAAGCCTATTTTCTTATTCTTTTTACAATGATTTAACATTTTTCTCGAGTAAGTAAAGAGTTGAATTCTTAGTTAAATTTAAGAAAAACTAAAACAAAATTTTAAAATCTATTTTTTTTAGTTTTCATATTTTCACTTAGTTTTTTAAAATATGGATAAAAAATAGATAAAAAGACAAAAAGTTTAGCATGAAGTGGCGTTTTTATTTATTTAAAGCATGAAGTGGTTTAAAGCCTAAGGATGCTGGAGACTTCTACTTTAGGTGGAATTAATAATTAAAGGCCCCAATTATTGACCAATTGGGTCAATTATTAATAATTTATGTCATAGCCTTATTGTTGAATATTGAAGTATTATCATATACTAAAAGGGTTAATAAAAACAAATCTCTTTGAATTTTATCTGGTAACCTTATTTCATAATTAGGCCCAAATTTTGTGCTATTGACCTATTTTCTTGTTCATACTTTTGACTTATTTCTAAAATTTTGAAAGAATGTTTGGAGTGTTGAATTGGTTATTATAATCGATGATTATTATAATTAATGGATTATAATAGTTTGTAAGTTATAATAGTTTATATTTGGAAATAGTAACCACTGTGGCAAAGAATTTAAAATAATAATATTGTAATTAATTGTAAGTTATAATAATTAGAAATTATCTTATAATTGGAGTCATAAACATGAAGTGAGCTAACTCAATTGAAATTGGGAGCCAAACAAAGTTCCATTTTCTAAACTTTCACATGGCATTCTATAGTATATGTATGGCAAGGAAAGATCTGAGGAATTAGCATACTATATAATTATATATTTCACAAACGTCTTAAAATATAGAGAAATTATTTTAATGACTAAATTTTTGAAAGTATTTACAAACAGTAGCAAAATATCATAGTCTATTTATGATAGACTGCGATAGATCGCGATAGATTATTTGTGTCTATTTGACAGATAGACATAGGTAGTAGTGTATCGCGGTCTATTGCAGATAGATAGTGAAATTTTGCTATATTTGTAGATATTTTGACTCATTTTCCTATATCTGAAAACAACGCTAAAAGTTAGTAATATTTCATAACTAGATTTCAGCAACATTTTTGGACATTTTTAAACCTTTTGATAGATTCTCTCTGATCATCCTTTAATTTCGTAATATTTTAAAATAAAAAAATATCATTTTTGGATTTACTATTAAATATATAAGGATTGTTCTTTTATAAAAAAAAAAAAAAAAACATTAATTACATTATCTCTCATCAACAATTTTTTTTTGAAATATTTTATTCTTTCCTTATCAACATCATTTTTAACTTTTGACTTTATTTTTGTTATTTACTAATTCCGCTTGATATTCATTTAGTGTAGGATATTTTTAATATTTCCTTCATTTTAAGAGATTTTGTTTATTTTCTTCCATATTCTTATATGAAAATCGATCAACTGGACATTGAGATCTCAAGTATATGTCAAATATACTGAAAAATGTAAATATACATTGCCTATACTATGGTTTATTTTTTGGTGTGTTTACAAATGTACTGAAAAATGTAAATAAACAAAAATCAGGTATACAATGTTGTACAAATATATTGTACAAATTGTACAAACATCGTATATTGTTTGGTATATAAGACAATATATTGTACAAATTGTCTTACTCATAAACTAATTAAATATACCCTAGTTTATTTCCAGAAAATTCAAATATACAATGTTGTATTTATCAAATATACCTTATTTTCTTATTTGAAGCCTCTTACTAATTCTTACTTACATTTATGAGGGTAACAACTTTCAGATTTATTGTTTTGGAAAACTCATAACCGTACAAAACTTCCCTTATATGCTTCTTTTGGTATTATTATTATTATTATTATTATTATTATATTCCAAAAAAGCAGAATGATAAGGAGGGTTGAAAAGGTAAATTGGGTCATACTTTTTTTATAAAACAATACCCTATTAGGCTATTCAGGTAAAAAATAGGAAAGCTTAGACAATTGTGTAATCAGACCTATATATTTAGACTATATATGTAGAAAACCCTAATTATATAACAAATTCATTCTTTATTATGTTATGGGTGAATTTAAGTATGATGAAATAGGTCAAAGGCCAAGGAAAGACTAGAGAAAATAAGTTTGAGATAATGTGGACCTTAGTTCAAATTAGCCTAAAACTAACTAATCATTAGGCTAAATAAGATTTAATCTTTTATCAAATAATAATAATAAGATTTAATCCTAACCTGTTTAAGATTAGGAAAAACTCACATCTCAATTCTCTAACCCTAAGCCAATTTCCATATAAATAGTTTCATATGAGAAAACTTAAACCTTTGACTTCATCTTCATTCTATAATTCTCCATCTCCAGCTTTATTATTGGAGTTGTTAGGACATTGTGGTTGACTGATTTTGTTACAGGTAAAACTTGAGCAACATGTTGAGGATATTGTTACATGTCTAACAATAGATTTTGTAGAAGATTTTTTTCGTATCTGTTAGCGTGATTTGTAGTTTTTCGTGTTGCCTTCCTTATTTTCTTGCAGAGATTATTTATTCACTCCTTAAAGATATTCTCTAAGCTAACCATATATATTGTAGTCTTATTTATTTTCCAGGGTTAGCCTCCTTATTAAAAAAGTGTGTGAATTGAGAGGTTTGAGCTTAGGGTTTGTTTAAAACCTCAACTTTGATGTAACGTTGTTAAATATCATTATATTGAGAACTCGTGATGAGTATTTCTTTTTGGTATTGTATTGAGGGGAGATTGAGATAACAATTGGAGATATATTAAAAAAAAAAATGTGTTACATACCTAAAAAATCTCATATTTAAGTCCCATGTTCGATGGAGTTGAAACTTTACCGAAGCTTGAGGAAAATTTACTTATGAAGGTGATGGGATCTCATAATTCGGAGGAGCCTTAAGTATGTTGTGTTGAGGGGATCTCATACAAACCTTGAAGAAGCGTTATTGTGGAAGTGATGAAAACTCAAATTTAGGGGGAGCCTAAGTCAAAAGTGAAGAAAAAGCTGTATGTGAGTCATTGAAGAAGGATATCTATTAGACAAAGTCCTTTACGTTGTAATTGCTAAACTTTTTATATAGTAAAGTTCCTTTCCACTGGGCACACAACCCCCCTTAGACGACGTATGTAATATTGCACTGAATTGGATTACTAATTTCTGTTTGTTTTTGTGTTGGTCACTTGTCATACATATTATTTGGGACATCGTGCTTGGCATTTGTATTCTATGTTAGACCCATTTTATTTTTCCAGAGTCATTTTTCTTTGTTTTGCCTTCTTTCTAGATTACAAATTTACCATCATCAAATTAGTTATCAAATAATAATATACTCGTTACATTAGTTGAGCTATATTGATATGTTAGTAGTTTTATGAGATCCACCCTGGTGTTCATGTGTCTCATAATCAAACATCTTTAGTGGTCATGTAAATCCACCTTCTATTTGCCAATTTGTCTATAAATAGTGGCATTTGGTGGATATTGAGAGAACACATATTGGTGAAAAAATCTACTTCAAATTCCCATTTTCTACCATAACTTTTTATATTTAGTTATTTTATTATTATTATTATATTTTTTCCATATTCGTGTATCCGTTGTGCTGTCAATGTTACAATAAAATACAATTTGTTGCAGTTATTAGTCCAACCCAACCAATAGATTTTATCCTTACGTTCTAGAAAACCAAACCCCATTTTAATGTCATCTCTAGTTTGACTCATGTATGTTAGAAAAGTTAAAGAGAGGGATGAATACTGTTGAAATTTTCTAGGGATATGGAGAGAAGACAAAGAAGCTAAAACTAACTTTGCCTTCACAATTAATAATATAAATCCAAAATTTTGTCTTTTGAATAAAATAATTAAAAAATGGAGAACTTCAAACTCTCCCCCATTCCTGTCTATATAAATTAATATCAATTGCTTCCTATTATTCACCATTACATCTCTCTCTCTCTCTCTCTCTCTCTCTCTCTCTCTAGAAGAAATTAGAAAATGGCAACTTCCTCTCACCTTGCTGTTGACTTTCTCTCCATCTTCCTCCTCCTTCTCCTTCCTATCTCTACTGTTATGGCAGATACTCCTTTTCCATTTCTTGGTATGTCTCTTCTCTTCAGTATTCGTTTTTGTTTCTAGATATCAATATCTCTTCTTTCTAAACAAAACTTGTGTTTATTAATTGTGGCTTCTTATATATATTTATATAACTTCATAATTTTAATGCAGTTTATAAAATGAATATATGAATTAATGCTTTTAACAAGATTACATTTTTCTTCTCGAGGTTTAGTTTAAGTTATATTTGAGTTTTTGGATTTTCAAACTGAACAATTTTATACTTGAGAATGTCATTGCCGATATGAGCTCTCTCGTTTTCTGATCGAGAAATGGAGGGAGTTCTCTTTCTATTTAGTTCTTTAAAGAGAGAGAGAGAGAGAGAGGAAAGGAAGGGAAAAGAGGAGAAGAAAGACGACATTACTGATGCCGATGACAAACGGTGACGAAAGTTATTTTTGATCAAAAGGAAGAGGATGGAAGGAGGAGAGAGAAAGAGGAGGGAAGAGAAAAAAAAAAAAAGAGGAGAGGAAAAAAGTAAAAAGAAAAAATATATAATTTTTTAAGTTTAATTAAAGTGCTAGAAAAAAAAAATTTAATAAAAAAATAAATGTCACGTTAGGTTTTTGTCATTAATAATTAACAAAAATATCGATGGAGAGGTCAAATGAAATATAATCTAAGGAGTAAAATTGTGAAGTTTGAAAACTCAAGAACCAAAATACAATCTAAACCAAGTTTTAGAGACATAAATATAATTTTTTTTTATGTTTTTATATATACTTTGAAAAATCAAAATATGAAATGTCTTAACCAATTAAATTATTTCTAGAGTTCATAGATTTTGATATTGCCTCCAAATTTTGTATTTAGTTTTATGAACCCTTTTTAAAAGTGAAAAAAAAAAAAAAAAAAAATTTCATCGTTTCAAAAACTGTCGACATTTCTAAAAATTTTTAAACAAAATAAGAAACATTGGAACAGAAACATTACTTCAAGAAACTCTTACCGGTTTAGGAAAATGTTATTTTTTATAGCTAAAATATGCGAAGAAGTGAACTGCGGAAAGGGAAATTGCACAGCCGACGCCCGATATCCGTTCGGATTCATATGCCAATGCGATTCCGGTTGGAAGCGAACTCGCGACAATGAAGACGATCTCACTTTTCTTCCCTGCGTAATCCCTAACTGTAAAATTTCTCTCTCAAATTATTTCTTTGTTTGTTGAAAATGTTGATCTAATTAAATTAACGATCATCAACTCTTTGTTTCTTTTGTTGATGTTTTTGTAGGCTCTCTCAATTATGGCTGCCAGCCGGCGCCACCGCCGGTGCCGGCGAAACCGGTCCCGGATAACTCCTCTTTCTTCGACCGTAAGTCATTTTCCGAGAAAATTTTGAGTGAATTCTTTTGGTTGCTTTTTGTCACAATTTGCAGCAATATCCTTGCATTTCTATTTCGTCCTTTTAGTAATTTTATCAAAATTCTATTTACTAGTTCATAAGATTTTACATTTTTTTTTTCAATCTAACGTGTTAATTTACATGTAATATTTCTGTTCGTATTTTTCTTAGATTTGTTGTACTAAAAACAAAAACAAAAACATTTTCTTTATTTTAGTTTATTTTCGATTTGTTCCGATTATTGTTTAAAAAGATTCAAATTGGTTGTTATGTTTTATTTATTAATTCATTTTTATTATAATACTCTTTCTTGGTTAATGAAATTGGTTGATGATAAAGTGTATATTTGAGTCGATATAAAATTTTAAAATATATTAGATATTATTTTAAATTTTGCAGTTGAAATTAAGGACTCGTTTGGATTAACTTAAAAAATAAATGTTTTTATAAATTCATTTTTATTTAAATATTTTTTATAAATTAAAGATATTAAGTTTTCAAAATCTATTTTGAGAGGTTGTCAAACACACATATTTCTTTAAAAAAATGACTTAATTTTTAACTTAAACACTTAAATGTGTTCTAAGTACACTCTAAATTTATATTTCTTATAATTTTGTAGAAAATATATTTATAACAAACAATATATTCATTATCGTATATTTACTATCATCATTTAATCATTTGATAATGAGTTCATTTTTTGTTTTTTATTTGGAAATTTATGCTTATTTTCTTCTAATTTTTTATTATCAGTTTTACATTTTGATATTTGAAGTTTTAGGTCAACTTCCAAAAACAAAAAATAAGTTTTTTTTTTTTTTTTTTTTTTTTTNTGGAGTTGAAACTTTACCGAAGCTTGAGGAAAATTTACTTATGAAGGTGATGGGATCTCATAATTCGGAGGAGCCTTAAGTATGTTGTGTTGAGGGGATCTCATACAAACCTTGAAGAAGCGTTATTGTGGAAGTGATGAAAACTCAAATTTAGGGGGAGCCTAAGTCAAAAGTGAAGAAAAAGCTGTATGTGAGTCATTGAAGAAGGATATCTATTAGACAAAGTCCTTTACGTTGTAATTGCTAAACTTTTTATATAGTAAAGTTCCTTTCCACTGGGCACACAACCCCCCTTAGACGACGTATGTAATATTGCACTGAATTGGATTACTAATTTCTGTTTGTTTTTGTGTTGGTCACTTGTCATACATATTATTTGGGACATCGTGCTTGGCATTTGTATTCTATGTTAGACCCATTTTATTTTTCCAGAGTCATTTTTCTTTGTTTTGCCTTCTTTCTAGATTACAAATTTACCATCATCAAATTAGTTATCAAATAATAATATACTCGTTACATTAGTTGAGCTATATTGATATGTTAGTAGTTTTATGAGATCCACCCTGGTGTTCATGTGTCTCATAATCAAACATCTTTAGTGGTCATGTAAATCCACCTTCTATTTGCCAATTTGTCTATAAATAGTGGCATTTGGTGGATATTGAGAGAACACATATTGGTGAAAAAATCTACTTCAAATTCCCATTTTCTACCATAACTTTTTATATTTAGTTATTTTATTATTATTATTATATTTTTTCCATATTCGTGTATCCGTTGTGCTGTCAATGTTACAATAAAATACAATTTGTTGCAGTTATTAGTCCAACCCAACCAATAGATTTTATCCTTACGTTCTAGAAAACCAAACCCCATTTTAATGTCATCTCTAGTTTGACTCATGTATGTTAGAAAAGTTAAAGAGAGGGATGAATACTGTTGAAATTTTCTAGGGATATGGAGAGAAGACAAAGAAGCTAAAACTAACTTTGCCTTCACAATTAATAATATAAATCCAAAATTTTGTCTTTTGAATAAAATAATTAAAAAATGGAGAACTTCAAACTCTCCCCCATTCCTGTCTATATAAATTAATATCAATTGCTTCCTATTATTCACCATTACATCTCTCTCTCTCTCTCTCTCTCTCTCTCTCTCTCTAGAAGAAATTAGAAAATGGCAACTTCCTCTCACCTTGCTGTTGACTTTCTCTCCATCTTCCTCCTCCTTCTCCTTCCTATCTCTACTGTTATGGCAGATACTCCTTTTCCATTTCTTGGTATGTCTCTTCTCTTCAGTATTCGTTTTTGTTTCTAGATATCAATATCTCTTCTTTCTAAACAAAACTTGTGTTTATTAATTGTGGCTTCTTATATATATTTATATAACTTCATAATTTTAATGCAGTTTATAAAATGAATATATGAATTAATGCTTTTAACAAGATTACATTTTTCTTCTCGAGGTTTAGTTTAAGTTATATTTGAGTTTTTGGATTTTCAAACTGAACAATTTTATACTTGAGAATGTCATTGCCGATATGAGCTCTCTCGTTTTCTGATCGAGAAATGGAGGGAGTTCTCTTTCTATTTAGTTCTTTAAAGAGAGAGAGAGAGAGAGAGGAAAGGAAGGGAAAAGAGGAGAAGAAAGACGACATTACTGATGCCGATGACAAACGGTGACGAAAGTTATTTTTGATCAAAAGGAAGAGGATGGAAGGAGGAGAGAGAAAGAGGAGGGAAGAGAAAAAAAAAAAAGAGGAGAGGAAAAAAGTAAAAAGAAAAAATATATAATTTTTTAAGTTTAATTAAAGTGCTAGAAAAAAAAAATTTAATAAAAAAATAAATGTCACGTTAGGTTTTTGTCATTAATAATTAACAAAAATATCGATGGAGAGGTCAAATGAAATATAATCTAAGGAGTAAAATTGTGAAGTTTGAAAACTCAAGAACCAAAATACAATCTAAACCAAGTTTTAGAGACATAAATATAATTTTTTTTTATGTTTTTATATATACTTTGAAAAATCAAAATATGAAATGTCTTAACCAATTAAATTATTTCTAGAGTTCATAGATTTTGATATTGCCTCCAAATTTTGTATTTAGTTTTATGAACCCTTTTTAAAAGTGAAAAAAAAAAAAAAAAAACATTTCATCGTTTCAAAAACTGTCGACATTTCTAAAAATTTTTAAACAAAATAAGAAACATTGGAACAGAAACATTACTTCAAGAAACTCTTACCGGTTTAGGAAAATGTTATTTTTTATAGCTAAAATATGCGAAGAAGTGAACTGCGGAAAGGGAAATTGCACAGCCGACGCCCGATATCCGTTCGGATTCATATGCCAATGCGATTCCGGTTGGAAGCGAACTCGCGACAATGAAGACGATCTCACTTTTCTTCCCTGCGTAATCCCTAACTGTAAAATTTCTCTCTCAAATTATTTCTTTGTTTGTTGAAAATGTTGATCTAATTAAATTAACGATCATCAACTCTTTGTTTCTTTTGTTGATGTTTTTGTAGGCTCTCTCAATTATGGCTGCCAGCCGGCGCCACCGCCGGTGCCGGCGAAACCGGTCCCGGATAACTCCTCTTTCTTCGACCGTAAGTCATTTTCCGAGAAAATTTTGAGTGAATTCTTTTGGTTGCTTTTTGTCACAATTTGCAGCAATATCCTTGCATTTCTATTTCGTCCTTTTAGTAATTTTATCAAAATTCTATTTACTAGTTCATAAGATTTTACATTTTTTTTTTCAATCTAACGTGTTAATTTACATGTAATATTTCTGTTCGTATTTTTCTTAGATTTGTTGTACTAAAAACAAAAACAAAAACATTTTCTTTATTTTAGTTTATTTTCGATTTGTTCCGATTATTGTTTAAAAAGATTCAAATTGGTTGTTATGTTTTATTTATTAATTCATTTTTATTATAATACTCTTTCTTGGTTAATGAAATTGGTTGATGATAAAGTGTATATTTGAGTCGATATAAAATTTTAAAATATATTAGATATTATTTTAAATTTTGCAGTTGAAATTAAGGACTCGTTTGGATTAACTTAAAAAATAAATGTTTTTATAAATTCATTTTTATTTAAATATTTTTTATAAATTAAAGATATTAAGTTTTCAAAATCTATTTTGAGAGGTTGTCAAACACACATATTTCTTTAAAAAAATGACTTAATTTTTAACTTAAACACTTAAATGTGTTCTAAGTACACTCTAAATTTATATTTCTTATAATTTTGTAGAAAATATATTTATAACAAACAATATATTCATTATCGTATATTTACTATCATCATTTAATCATTTGATAATGAGTTCATTTTTTGTTTTTTATTTGGAAATTTATGCTTATTTTCTTCTAATTTTTTATTATCAGTTTTACATTTTGATATTTGAAGTTTTAGGTCAACTTCCAAAAACAAAAAATAAGTTTTTTTTTTTTTTTTTTTTTTTTTAACTACCCTTCTATATATTTTTATTTTTATTTTTAGTTTTCAAATTTGGACGAATATCTTGGATAGAAAATAAATAACAAATATATATATATATATATAAGTAGTAATATTTATAAATTTAATCAAAAGAGCTGTAATTAGTTAAATGATAGAGACTTCAATAAAAATTTTAAGAATTATAAGGAGCAAATTGAAAACAAACATAAATACTATGAAGCACTAAATTGATAATTTAATCAATAAATCTATATGATTAATTTTCATTGTGGTTGTAGCTTGCTATTGGGCTTATTGTGGAGAAGGAAAGTGTGTGAAGAACATGACCTATGTACACACATGTGATTGCAACCCTGGCTACTACAATCTCCTCAACACTTCTGCCTTCCCTTGCTACAGTGATTGTAAGATTCTTTTATGTTCTTCTATTGCGATTTAGTCTTTGTAATTTAATAATGTAAACAGTGAGCGTGTTTAAGTATTAGACATTAAAAAATACCAAGTTGAAAATTTAGATATGAGTGTCGGTTTGAAATGAAGTTTTGTGCATTAATAATTTAAAATTAAGAAGTGTAAAGACTAAATCGTTAAATAAGTACAAAGATTATCGGGGTTGAAAGTGTGTATTAATGTAGTTTGAAGAATTACGATTTAGTCCTTTGTTATATATATATATATATTTTTTTTATAGGTACCATTGGATCAGATTGTGCAAAGCTTGGGATTAAAGTTGCAAATGTGAATGCTACGGGTAATGGAAGTGGTTCTGGCAATGGCACCGGACAAGGTAAGATATGATTTTCTTTTTCCTTTTCTATTTTAAAATATAGAATTCATCTTAGCATACTAAAATTTAAAAACATAAATAAATATATATATATATATATTTTGAAGAATATTCAAATTTAACTTGAACTTTAAGAATACTTAAAAAAAAAAAAAAAAAAAAAAAAATTATTTTTTTTTTTTAAAAAAAAAAAAAAAAAAAAAAAAATTATTTTTTTTTTTTAAAAAAAAAAAAAAAAAAAAAAAAATTATTTTTTTTTTTTAAAAAAAAAAAAAAAAAAAAAAAAATTATTTTTTTTTTTTAAAAAAAAAAAAAAAAAAAAAAAAATTATTTTTTTTTTTTAAAAAAAAAAAAAAAAAAAAAAAAATTATTTTTTTTTTTTAAAAAAAAAAAAAAAAAAAAAAAAATTATTTTTTTTTTTTAAAAAAAAAAAAAAAAAAAAAAAAATTATTTTTTTTTTTTAAAAAAAAAAAAAAAAAAAAAAAAATTATTTTTTTTTTTTAAAAAAAAAAAAAAAAAAAAAAAAATTATTTTTTTTTTTTAAAAAAAAAAAAAAAAAAAAAAAAATTATTTTTTTTTTTTAAAAAAAAAAAAAAAAAAAAAAAAAAAGAGGACTAAATAGAAAAATAAATTGTTAATAGATAAACAAATAGACATGCATTGCATGTAACTTGAAAGCATGTGTTGTTGTTACATGAGAATCACGAAATATCATGAAAATATTGGAATTGATTTTTATTTTTTAAATTAAGAAAAACATAGTTGGAAGGAAAAAATAGTGTACAAATTAAAAATAGCAAATTGAATGTTTCAATAACATATTCTAAACTTAAATTCAAAGTTCAAAAAATGACTCCATGATATTTTCAATAATCTATTCTTAGTTAATTAAAACAGTCATCTTTTCTAAAATAATTAATATATATATATAATTATTTAAAAATCGAATAACTTATTTTAAAAAAAATTAATGGTTTGGGTCAAAGTTTACACCACGTGGCTGTTTGTTCATTGTTTATGATGAAAGCGTCTTTCTTTCTTTCTTTATTTTATTTTTATTAATGACTTGTGAGAAGTTTATTTCTTGATTATGACGTAATTAATATCAAAAGTCAAAGTAATATTTCATTTGCCTTGCACATCTCTATAATTTGAAAAAGTATGCAAAATAATTTCTCCTTTTACCATATATTATATATTTTAATTTCTTCCCAAAGTTTGACATCATATGACACATGGCAACAAGACCACCACCTTGATTAATTAAAACTCCTCTTTCCAAACCAACCTACAAAGACATTGAATAAACACTTTAAAATACAACCACTAAATTCACAATTTTAGTCCTCTGAATTTTGAAAAATAGGTTGAAAAGTCTTCCTACTAATAGAATTATTACATTTAAATATTGGATTAGACAAATGATAACGCATGACAAGATGATTTGAAACAAAAATATTTTTTTCAAACCACTCCTAAAGTATGATAATAGTTGCAATTACACCCTCAAACTTTCAATTGTAAAAGTTGAGCCCCTAAACTTCTTCAAATGTTAAAATTGGACCCTTAAAACTTACAATAATAGTAGAAATTGAACCCACAATGATAAAAATTACTATTTATATAATTATGTAAACTTGAAGGTTCAATTTGACCCAATTTTAACACTCATATAAGTTTGAGGGCTCAATTTACAAAATTGAAAGTTCAAGGGTGTAATTGTAACTCTCAACATAATTCAAAGGTGATTTTTACAATTTGCCCTTTTCTTTTTAAATATTTCCCTCCAATTGTTGTTCTCTTTCCTCCTCTCTCTTTCTCGATATTTTTGTGAGCTTCATCTTGTTCATGGCAATGGGTTAGGTCGCTAGAGAAACTAATTTGACGGCGACTATGAGTTGTTGTGTGATCTTTGACTGTTGGATTTTGTTGTCACGAAGGTAGTAAATTAAAAGTCGATGTGAAGTGACCGTTTAAACCTATTTTTAAAAACCTAATAACTAAAATGACTAATTTGAAACACTAGTGGCCAAACACACTTATTCCAAGAAAACTCAAAGATCAAAAGAGTATTACTTTTTTCGTAAATTCTCGAATAACCCGCTAAGAAAACTCGAAGATTGGAAGAGTATTATTATTATTCTTATTTTTTTTTTTTTTGGGTAAATTTTAGTACAGACAAACTACTTTCAAACATGACTTCCAAAATAAATCCTAACATTTTTTTTTTCTAGTAAAAAATAATGCTAATTTTTTCTTATTACACTTCTCCAGGAAACTCCATTATTCCACCAGGAAAGTTTCAGTGGGTAGCTATAGCAATTTTATTTGCCATGGCTATGGAGCTTTGGAACTAGAACATCCTTGAACATTCATTTTGGTTGTCACACTGTTTCTGTTTCATATAGATTTATTCTTATATCTTATGTTTGGTGTTTGGTGTTTGGTACATATAATAAATAAATCACATCTTTAGTCTTTGGAGGCTGGTGATGACTGATTTTGTAATAGTTTTGTACAGATATTCATATTATTGTTATTTTATTATTACTAGTTTTTTCATTTTTATTTATTTATTAAGTTTGTGGCCTGTAGATGTATATAATTAGGTAATCAAGTGGTTGAGTTGTTGGGAGTAGAAAGTTTAATCAATTTTCTTTCAAATATTTTACGTAGGGAGGGATTTTGAATCAATTTTTTTTTTTTTTTCTCTTTTTAATACAATAGTTTTGGGATGGAGATCAAACCTTCAACCTCTAAAAAGGAAGGTTATGTCAATTACCGTTGAGCTAATCTAGCTTTGGCATTTGAGCTCCTTTAACCAACTAAGCCATTAGTTTTTAAGCATGAAATTGATCCACACTATTGTTATTTTGCTTCTAATAACGATATACCTTTATTTCAAGCTTTTGAAATAGAGAAAAACTTGTTTCCACCTATTTCTTATAGCTCACTTTGATGACCTAACCACAATTTGTACGGTGGTAAACTTTTTATTACTTTTAATTATTATTCTTATTTTTCTTTTTCTGTTTTTGTATAGTTAAGTTGGGCCGAAGAAAATAGATACATCTCTCAACTAGCAAACATGCTCTTTAAAATAACATTTAATTTTGATGGGATGAATTCAATGGGGCAAGCACTTGTTCTAAAAATAAACAATCTAGACATTGTTCTTTAGTTCGCTTTGAACATGAAACCATGTGCATTTGTTTTTGGCTTTAAAAAAAATTCTACTTTCACTTGTTTGTGTATAGGAGCAAAATCCTAGAAAAATTGAGGTGGGTGGGATAATAAAGAAAAGGGGGTTAGGCAGGTAGTAGAATATCATAAGAATTGAGTCCTTGCCCACCATTTTTTTAGATTATTCTAGTTTTATTTTCATTTTGTACAACTATTTAGGGATTGTTTTTAGAAAAATTATTATAAAAAAAAAAAAATATATCAAAACCATGTATAAATATAGAAAAAATTTTCTTTCTATATGTGAGTAGACAGCGATAGACCCAAGTACAATATATCTGTTCATGTCTATCTAGTAAAGTGATAAATATCTATCTTGGTCTATCACAAGTAGAAAGTAAAATTTTGCTATTTTGTAATTATTTTCAACCGTTTTTCTATTTTTAAAAATAGCTCATGTTTTTAAATACAAAAAAAATGAGCTAAAATATTTATAATTATAGAAAAATCCCACTGTATATTAGCGACAGACCGCAGTAAACTTCTATTGTTCAGTGATAAAAATCCATTACCATTTACCGCCACTAGACAGTGAAATTTTTGAAAAATAGTTTAATATTTTTTCATTTATGATAATTTTTTGAAATCATATCCAGGTCTTTAAAAACATAGGAACAATAATAAATCTCATAAAGCTATATATTCTATTTGTTTTTATTTGAACACAAATTTAGAATTAGAATGTAAGGTTTAAATTTCATATGGTCTCTCAACTATGAACTTTGTTCTATTTTGGTCGTTAAATTTTCAAAAAGTCTATTTTAGTCCCTGAACTTCTAGAACATGTCCATTTTAATCTCTATTGTCAATAATCTATTAAAAACTTAATAGATTGGTGGTGTGACACATCTATTTCATCATCCATATAGATGATGTCCTTCCAAATAAGCACTCAAACTTTATTTGGGTAATTTAATAACATCCAAGCCATCTCACTCTCACTCTTGCTCTCATGACATCTTGTCTCCACTTCTTTGCTTTGAAATTGGGAAACTACGTGCCCATTTGATAAGTTCCGTTGCTCCTTTCTTGTTTCCTGTTTCTTGTTTCTTGTTCCTTGTTTTTGTTTCTCGTTTCTCATTTTTTTGGAACAAGGAACATGATTATGTTTGATAATTATTCCAATTTCCAGTTTCCTATTTCTTGAAAAAAGAAATAGAAAAAAAGAAGGGATGTTTAAAAAATAGAAAAACTGTTGAAAATAATTACAAATATAGCAAAATTTTACTTTCTATCTGTGATAAACCGCGATAGACCTAGATAGACATCTATCACTTTACCAGATAGACGCAGATAGATGTCTATTTGGGTCTATTGTGGTTCATCATAGATAGAAAGTAACATTTTGCTATATTTGTGAATAATTTGATATTTTTCTATTTATAATAATTTTCCAAAAAAGAAGATATGTCATACATTAAGCATTGAATAAGATATTATCAAAAGTTTATGTCACCTAAGTAAATCTCAATGACAACTAAATATAATAACAAAGTTGTATCATACCCTTCATATGTTACCCAAATTTGATCAGCATTGTCATCCCTAACTCCAGTCATTTGTCTTAAATGATGCCGAGTCAAATTCAACTTAATTATATAATTATTTAAATGTCTTGGTTGTAAAATATTAAAGTCAAGCTAAATGAATGTCTTATTCAACAAAATTTATAAATGGCAAAATTTCACTTGGTTCATAAATACTAAAAATATTAGAATTAAAATAATATATAAATACACATATTGCAAAATTTAATACTCAAGAGTTGAAATATAAAAAAAATTAATAATGAAAAAAAGACAAAAAAGAATGTAATGAAAAAAAAACATATTTTTCAAAAGAAAAAAAAATGTAAAAAAAGAATTGCTTGAGGTGGGATTGGAAGTGATGAGTGGTAGGAGAAAGTTAGTGAGTAAGAAGTTGAGTTTAAAATTTGAATCCTAACCACCATCTGTTCCTAGAAGCTTGACCCACTTCACACACTATTAATGGAGAAGAACAAAAGCTCTCGTGACCAAACAAACTCAAACGAGGCTGAAAATAGAGGAAGAAACTAAGAGAAAAGAAGGAAAATAAATGGGGGAGATGGTGAAAGTGAAGATTATGAGATAGAGTTGTTTAAGTTTTTAATACATTATTAACAACTAATTTTGGAAAACTAAAACTAAAACTAACTTTTTCTTTTTTGTAAGTTCAATGATCAATTCAAATGAGATTTAAACTTATAATGTAATATGTCAAAGTGTCCAAATTAAAGAAGATTAAAAAAAAAAAAAAAAAGTGAATTACCTTTTTTGTTTTTTCTTTTTTAATGTATGTCACCAACCCACATTGAAATTTATTGGCTAATTTGCTCTTTCTACTCTCTAGTGCCACATCTTGTCGAGTGATCACACTTTTTTTTTTTTTTTTCCTTTTATTTAAATAGAAAAGGTAGGAAGTAAATCAAGAATATGTCTCTTAAATCAATTAAACTATTTTTTTCTCTTCCAAGAAGAAAGAAAGAAAAAAGTAGTTATTTTAAATAGCAAAATTATCAAAAATATTTTTAAATATAATAAAATGTTATTGTTTATCAACGATAGACACTGATAAACATGTATTATTGTCTATCACTAATAAACAGCGATAGATAATAGTAGTCTATCAAAGTCTGATAAACAACACTGTTTTGTTATATTTGTAAATATTTTTGATCATTTTGTTATATTTAAAAAAAAAAAAAAAAAAAAAAAAAAAAAAAAAAAATACTCAAGTTGGTGTCAAATGATCACTTATAAGTTGTTAATCTAATAATTAGTATCCCACGTAAAAATTGACATGAACTCTTCTTACTATGAAGAAGAAGTTAGAAACATAATTGAAAATTTCTCAAATTTAATCTAAATAAAAATAGTCATTAGAGCTCAAATCTTTGCTCATTTTGTTTTAGAATGTTGCAATATAAATGTGAGGTTGAGGATTTAAATTCTTTTTTTCAAAAAAAAAAAAAAAAATCACCTATGTTGACTTAAACTTAAGTGACTCAAATTTCATAAATTTTATTATAATATAACAAACTTGGATGAAATTGAAAAATTGAAAATAGTGAAACAAAATTATAGTTGCTTTTTTTAGCAAAACATGTTGGAGGATTACACACAAAATTATTGCTAATTTATGCTCACTTAATAAAAAAAAATTAAAAAATATTTTTAGTTTCTAAACTTTCATAAAAATAACCGAACTTGTGTTTGTAATGAGTTAGTATCTATACTTTTAACTTATAGTTCAACACATTAGATACCTAATTAGGTAGATAAAAAAATCTCATTAAATACTAATATTTTTCGAGTGGAAACTAAATTATTACAAATTTCAAACTTTATAAACTAAATTATAACATACTAGTACAAAATTGTCATAAACCAAAAATGAAAAGGACTAAATTGTTAAAATTTTAGACTCACAATCATATTTAACAAATACTTAGATGAAAAGTATATTTTGAGTATTATTAACTCATTCGATTATTTGATACTCACCCATGTTTTATCTTTCTATTCTTCAAAAGAAATTATAACATTCCATAGTTTTCACTTCCTCATTTGACAATTTACATTTATCCCATCCCAAATTTTGAGCATGTCATCAGCAAAAATTTGCACAATATTTCCTATAGTACAGTGATGAAATCAAGCTCCATGTTACCAAGAAATTATGAACCGGAAAAAGAAAAAAAAAATTCAAAGGAGGAATTGTAACAGTTTTCAGAAGAACTCACCAACGGAATTAAATGGAAACGGAAATCATTTGTTCTTGATGTCGATTCCATCTTTTCCGGCGATGATTACGGCAGTCGCCATATCCAAGAACAATCCGTGCTCCACCACTCCTTCGAACGCCGATATCTCTTTTCCGGCAGCCAATCCATCCTTGATCGGAGTCTGGAAATACAAATCCACTATGTAATTCGAGTTATCGGTGACGTACGGCTTCCCATCGGCGTCCAATCGGAGTTTGGCCTCGCAACCTTCGTCCTTGAACAGCTCTTGAAGCCTCACCAAATTGTATTTCCAGCAGAACTGAACGACTTCAACCGGCATAGCGAGACCGCTTCCGCCGAGGCCGTCAACCAATTTAGTATCATCGACAACGACGACGAATTTATCGGAAGCAGCCTCCACCATTTTCTCACGCAAGAGAGCGCCGCCGCGGCCTTTGACGAGATTCAGATCTGGATCGACTTCATCAGCGCCATCGATAGCCAAATCGAGATGCGGATGGTCGTCCAAGACAGAAAGAGGAATTCCTAATGCCCTAGCTTGCTCCTCCGTCCGCTTGGAGGTAGGGATTCCAACAATGTCGCTCAATTGATTACTCTTGAGAAGTTCGCCAATCTTAGCGACAACGAAGGCGGCGGTGGAGCCGGTGCCGAGGCCGAGGACCATGCCGCTCTTGACATACTCGACGGCCTTGTCGGCGGCGAGCTTCTTGAGGTCGTCTTGAGTGAGAGTGGAGACGGAGCGGGCGTGGACGGATAGAGGGCGGCAATGGGCGGAGAGATTTAGGGGTTTTGAGGAGCGGAGAAGAAGGTTGGCTATGGAGGAAACATGGCGGGAGGAGGAAAGAGAAGGAGGAGAGATGAAGGAAAGGGAAGCCATGGATGAGAAAAGGATTGGGATTTGAGGTTTTCTGTGTTCTTTCTTCTCTCTTCTTCCTTTCTCTCCACTTTGCTTATCCAACTCCCACTGGCTACAAATTTTGCAATTTCTTCTTTTAATTTTTAATTTTTAATTTTCATTCTTTAGTTTGTTATTATATGAAAAAGAAGAGGAAAAGAGAAAAAAGAAAAGCAACTTCCTTTCTTTTTTTTGGTGTGGTTTGTGAAATGGACATTTGGGGTTGGTAGAGGTTTGGTGTTAGCTCTTGATTCAATTTTAGTTGGCTTTTATTTATTTATTTATTTATATTATAATAAATACCCTTAACTTTACCATCTCTTTAAAAAATGTCTTTATACTTTTAAAAGTTGAAAAGTTACCCCAAACTTTTGTGAACAGGACTAATATATAAAAGTAACTTTTTGTCAAATATCCTATTTACTTATCACTTTAATTAACTTACTGTCAATATGAGCAAAGTTTAGCGATTGAAATACTTCTACTTTCTACAAAACAATTATAGATTTCATTCTTCTCCTTTTACTTGTGAATGAAATAATTGCCAAAGTCCATAGACACAACTACCGAAGTATAAATGACAAAAAGCTTAGAAAAAATGGGTTAAATCTATGATAACTATCTACCTAAGATTTAATAGCAACAAGTTTACTTGAAATCCAAATATTGTAAGATGAAGATATTTGATAAGGTTAAAACAATAGGACCAATAGCCAAAGTAAGCTTGATTTAGTGGTATTGACATGTACTCCATCCTAAGAGGTCGAAGGTTCAATCTCCTACTTCACAATTGTTGTACTAAAAAAAGAACAATACGACCAATAACTTTGTATTGTTCCATGCCAGAGAATAAAAAATTTATGATTCAAGCATGCATTTAGGGCTAACATGAGCATAGTTCATTGACATAAAACATGTATTATCGATCTTGAGATTAGATATTCATTCTCCCACGTTATGTATTGTAAAAAACACTCATACATCTAGGGGTTAGAGGGAGTAATTACAACATGACAGAGCCAAAATAAGCACAACTCAACTAGTATAGTGTTTGTATTATTAAATAAGAGGTGTGATTCTCCCGCTCCACGTATTATTAAAAAAGATAAAAAATTACAATGCAGTTGCTTGTAGAATATAGAATCGGGTTATTGGGTCTGACCCAACAAATTCGAGTCAAGGGTGATTCCAACCGGACCTTTCCGCCCCGACGCGACCAATTTTGAGAGAATTGGAGTTTGCTTTTGCGCAGAATTCATTCATTCCCATTTTCCTTTTTATTCCCTCTCTTCTCGTTCGATTTGCTATGGCTGCCGCATCTGCCACCTCTATTCATCGGAATCAGGTGAGTGATTCAAGTTCGTTTGGTACGCAAATTCTTGCTTAATTTGTTGTGAAAATGATTTAAGATGATGTTAATATTTGAATCTGTTGATTGAGTTTTTGAGGATGGAAGTTTCAGGATTTTATTGCTGTAAGCTTAGTTTTGTTCTTCATACTGATGCTTTGTTTTTAACCAGGTTGATCTGTCTGACTTCATTAACTGGTCTGGTGTCGAGTGCCTTAACCAGAATTTCAGCCACACTTTTACAAATGCTCTTAACCAGGTGCCGTTTGTTATTATTTTGACTAGAGCTTTTTGTCAGTTGCCAGTACTTCATTTTAGTTCTTTTTGAATTTCTTTACATGGTTATATAATTCATGTCTCCTTTTAATGAAGTTAAAGATGGTGCTGAGTTAGACTTATGTTCTTGCAGAATGTAATTTACATCTCACATCCTTTCTAATTGCAAATATTTTGTACATTTAATATCTTCTTGAGAAACTTTATGTGGGAATGGTGTGGAGGAGGTGGTGGGGTTTGCATCTGCTGAGATGGGAAGTTGGCAAGGTGGGGAGATAGGTATACGGAAGTTGGCGAATGTGAATTTAGCTCTATAAGCCAAGTTGGTGAATATTTGCCTTTGAAAAGAGATGTTGGTCAATTCATTATTAATTCGTAATGACGAACTTCCTTCCCTCTCGTGTTTGATTTTTTATTTTCAATTGGTTTGATATTGAGTTACAAGTTTTGTCTAGTCTTTCACCATTTTTAGTAATACGCATGGGTTCTTCAGCTATCTGGCATCTTTTGTTTTTTTACTTCCCATCCCCCTCTTTCACTCTGATTTTGGAGGCCAAAATCTCAAAGAAGATCAAGTTATCACCTAGATGGTTTCTTTGGGAAGATTAAACGCACACCATAGACTTTGTCTAAAAGCCTTCATCTATGGTTCTGGGCTGTCAGTGGTGTGTGCTGCATATGAAATCAATACAAGATAAATATCACTTGTTATAGAAATTTGAATGATGCGTCACGGGCACAATGGATAAAGATCATTTGTTATAGAGATGTCACTTTTTCGTGAAACTTAGAATTCATTTTTGCACATGTTTGGAGTCAGTTTGACTACTCCCAAAGATTGTAGGGATGTGGTGACGAAGGTGCTTGTTAACCCAAATTTCCATGATAAGGGTCTGAATCATTGGCAAAAAAATTTCTTTGCTGTTTTGTTGAATCAATGGATTGGAAGTGAAAGAAATATAGTATATTAAGGGTAGTCTTAAAAGAGATTTTGAGTGTGGAACATCTTAATTTCTCTCTATTCTGGTATTCTGGTCTAAAGTGTTATGAAATTACCCTCATGTTTTTTATTCATAACTATTGGACCAACCTATGGTAATTTTGTTTTTATATTGCTTATTTGTTTGGGTCTATTTTTTAGGTCACTCTTTTTGTACATTCATTCATCATATTAAAAGTTGATGTATGATAAAAATATTTGCATATCATTTTGGTCCTGCTTTGGACCTATTTCATTTTCTTCTGTATTCTCTTAAATCCAAATTTAGTCTCAAAACTTTTAATAAAATTTAAATTTACTCTTTATTATTTGTTTGAAGTTAATTTTTATCGAATTTGGTGAAATAATAGTAATATTAATTTCCATTCTATAAGAACGTGAATATATTTTCAAAATTGATAGAGGGAAGGCTAATAGGGACTTATTTTTTGGGAAAAATTAACCATTATCTAATGTAGGGACTAATTTTAAGATTTATAACTAAATTTGGACATTTTAAAAGTAAAGGACTATAATAAAACAAGTGCCCAGTAGAGGGACCAACATGATATTATAACCAAAAAGAAAATCTTCATGATAAAATAGTTATCTCTTTTTCCCCTTATTTCTTCCAACAGCCAAGAGAAATTATTATACCGAGGGTTTGAATTGACCTTTTCTTTTCTTTCTAAATTAGACTTGTAGGGATAATGATAGCTTGCTTTTGGAGAGTGATGCAGATGAGCAGCTTTTGATATACATACCTTTTAATCAAGTCATTAAATTGCATTCTTTGGTCATTAAGGGACCTGAAGAGGAAGGTGAGTACTCTATCGTTTGCACCGTTTATTAATTCTAGTCCACAGCTTCTTTTCTTCTGAGTATTTTAGTAGTGCTTGTTATGTATAATTATAGTCCATCTATTGGCTTAAAACATTTTGTAACATGTCTTACAAATCCAACGTGGCCAATGAGGGTGTGATAATTCCATGTAAAATTTTTACTATTTGATTATTGTTATTTTGGGTTATCCACTCCCTGCCCCTTGTCTCCAGTGCTCTAGTCTTGTAAATCCGTTGTCGGACGGCAATTTTTTTGGCATGGTCAGGGAGTAATGGACTATGAACAGAGAAATGGAAAGTTTCTCAGGGTTAGAAAGAAGAACAACCTTGAGTTTGGGAGTGGATAAATGTGCTTTCTTGGGTTTTTATCAAAAACTTTGATAATTTTCTCTAATCTTAATCACAATCTATTGGGAAGGTTCTTTTTTAGTAATTCTTGGCTGTTGGAGGATATTGAATCCTAATCCTCCTTGCCCTTTAGTTGCGCTCATACCTCTATTTATCTCTCTATTCAAACAAATACAATATCTCATTTTAAATGAAAAATGCATTGCCATGGAATGGTGCAGTCACTTAACCACGTACATATTGTCTTTCACCTTGCTCTCTTTTATTCTGCTTAATTTACAAGTCACAATATTCTAATACTGAGGTTGTTCTCCAGGCCCTAGGACTGTAAAGCTTTTCTCAAACAAGGAGAATATGGGATTTGGGTAAACTAATTGTTTTCTTTAGTCAATATTTGGTGCAAGTGTTTTCTAAATATTATCAATGGATGATTGTTTGTTTCATGAACATTGCAGCAACGTCAATGACTACCCTCCCAGTGACACGATCGTGTTGTCCCCAGATAATCTTGCGGTAGATTTTCCGATACTTATATCTGTATCATCACAAAATGGAAAACTCTTTAGGAGAGATTATACACATGAATTGGGAGATCATTGTTTTATTGTTATGATTCGTAGGGAAAGGCAGAGGTTGTAAAGTACGTGAAATTTCAAAATGTTCGTAGGTAAGTCATTTCTGCCATCAATGTTAATTGCCTTCATTTGTAAGTATTGGTTGATTGTTCTGAATAATTTAAATCTTTTTATCAGCTTGACAATTTTCGTGGAGGATAACCAATCCGGAGCCGACACTACAAAAATTCAAAAGATTGCCTTGTACGGAACAACGTAAGTTGTTTTAACAATTTGAGTAAATTTGTATCGTCTATTTCTTCTTTGCCATGTTTTAACTGAATTACTGTATTGCATATCAGCAAGCTTAGATGATATGAAATTATATTTTAATTACTTTGATTAATAACTGAGTGATAGCATATGAACTTGCATCCAAAGGAGACAACATTTTCGAGGAAAGTAATAGGTGCCTTTTCCTATAATCAATGGTTAGATTAGTTCATCTTTGGAGTTTCTATACCAGAGTTTTGCTACTTTCATCCTTGATGTTGGCTAACAGATATTTTAAACCTCCTCTCTTTGTGAATTATTTAATTAGTATACACATTTCTCATTAGCAACGAGTGGGACTAATATATTTTTTTCTCAATGAAAACAACTTTCATTGAGAAAAAAATGAAAGAATACAAGGGGTTATAAAAAACTAAGCCCACAAGAGAGGGAACCTCACTAAAGAGAGGGAGTTCCTATAAAATAGTTACAAAAGTCTTTGAAATCGAAGCCCAAAGGAAAAAGAAGAATCTGACAAGAGACCAAATTCACTAGATCCCTTCCCATCCCGCTAAACACTATTTCTTTATGGTTTTGTGAAATGTCGAAGTTGTTGATCTGTGTATGCAGGGTTGAAACAACTGACATGAAGGGTCTGAAGAAGATCGAGGACCACTGAGACAAAAAGAGAGGAATCATGGTCTCTTGCTCTCCATATGATTGAGTAATTGATATGAAAGTTCAATTTGCCGTAACGATAAGAACTATATATTGGCTTTTTGATGTCATTCTGGAATTTTGATGAGTTTGTATACCTGTTCGGTCGATCACACCTATGCACATTGTTAGATAGTTACAAGGAGGACCAATGGTGATAAATTCTCGAAGTTTTAGCTCTGCTAGATCATGGTTGAGATTAAACCATTTTAAAAGAATACAAGAGGCATTGGTTTATGTATTGTGCTGAATAGATGTATTATTTGTTCTCAATAAGGTTGATCCAACCAAACTAATGAATGACCCTTTAAGATCATCTTATGTGAGAATCGAATTGTCCATGCAACCAGCTTTTGAGAAGGGAAAAGAAAAAAGAACCAAAAAATAAAATAAAATAAAGTAAAATAAAATAATCTTAAACTGCTAATTTGCATGTCTTATTCCACTTTCCAAGTTTGCTACAATATCTTATCCTTACTCTATAGGTTTGTTTTAGTATATATTTTGTGAAAGGGCTTTTTTTTTTTTTTTTTTTATTT
>QLSR01000282.1:1474023-1512897 GCA_031780015.1 Citrullus colocynthis
GGGGGGGGGGGGGGGGGGGGGGGGGGGGGGAGTGTGCGGAAGCAATTAACCCACTGTCATGCTTAATCCCCTTGCGAATTGTGCCTAATCTTTCAAAGCCTTAGGCTACGTTGGAATTTTGGGTACGTGCTTCGCTTGAGTTGGGTTGGGGGAGGAAGTGGGCATTTCCATTACGAATGATTCAATCCAACCCCAAATTTTTCTACTCACACTTGGCTAAACTATGGCGTGATAAAGAGAAGAGAGATCAAAAGAATAGGTCAAGGTTGTGTAATTAATACCTAGGTTGATATTATTAATCGTGCTAACCTTGGTATGAAAGTTATGCATGAATGTAACTATCACGAACTTTTATCTAGATTTAGTTGCAGTTGAAGTTCTGTCTATCACTGGATAAGACTTTTATCTTAGTATATACGAGTTCCTAAAAGTAAAAAGAGCAATAACCTATTTCTTCATTTTCTCAAGGGATTGGTATCACTCCTTTATTATTAAGAAATTTTATAGCTATGTTAATTGAATATTCTAATTTATTTTTAAAAAATTATATTATATTCTAATTTGTTTTTAAAAAATTATATTATATTCTAATTTATTTTATCATAAAGAAATTTAAATCCAATTGAATACTAATAAGGGTTAAATTATACATTTAAGTCCCCGTTCAATTTTGTCTCCATTTAACATTTAGTCCTTACATGTTAGGATTTATCCTATTTATCCCCTCGGTTTCAATTTTGAGCTTTTAAACTTTTTCTTGAACAAACTTTTTGAACATTATTTTAAAGAAAGTAATGGAATGATTAGATAACCACCTTAGTTTATGAATTAGTTTGTGTGTATTTCGTCTAAAATAGAGAAAAACTTGAACAATTAGAACCTAAATGTGTTATTTAATTGAAATTAATATTTCATTAAATTTAAATTTCCTTAAAACGAAATAAATTGGAATATAATATATTTTTTAATAAAAAAAATTAGAGTATTCAAATAGCTTAAAAAACAGTTATTTATAAAAAAAAAAAGACAAAAAAAGAAAGGGGGCGTGCATTTGGGAGGGCTTTAACCTATGCTCATTTCGAATAGAGTATCTCATCCACTATGTCAAACTATAAATATTGTAAATATTTATATTACTATAGTCTATATTCAACGAATATCCTTTAAAATATTAATTAAAGAAAATGAAGTTTATTCCCCCAAATTCCAACTCTTTAGGCTAAATACCTTTCCAAAAAAAACTATTATTTTCTCTTTAAATTTGGATTGATTTGAAAAAAAAATAAATAAGTTCCTCAACTAATAAATCTCTACTAACTCGTCAAGTATATGCGATCATGTAAATTTATTACTAATCAATTTTAATATTAATTAACAAACAAAAACTTTTAAAGAATATGGACTATATTAAAAAAAGAAAAAGAAAGGAATAAAACAGAGATGAAAAATATATATAATAAATGATTAACAAATCTTCCATACATTTATAATCATCTATAATTGTTTTTGTAGTTTTTGTAGTGAGTCATTTTGGACTAAGGGGCAACGTGAAGCTTGACGAGCATTAGACCACTCCAAAAAGGATAGATGGAGCGCAAGGCAACACATAAAGTCCAAAAGAAGGACGAGGACCAATGAAGGGAATGGGCCAAAGCCCATTTTGAGCTCCTTGACCTCAACCCAAACCTGACAAATTAGCCCAAGACTGATCCCACTTGCAACACACATGATCCAATGAACCCTAAAAAACTTTCTAGATAGATTCCAAAACCTAATCCTACTTAGGCAATTCTTTGTGTTTTAGCGTAAACTTCATGAAATATTAACAGCTCCTTTTAGAGTAGAGTAGGTGAATTTTCTGTATTATAGCTTAATACTTCTTCTTTTGATTTGTTTACTGATTTAAGTATCAGAGTGGTCGTGACATCTGCCACGTAAGTATATAAACTCACTCTTTTTGGCAGAATTCTCATCTTCTCATACAAATAAATTTATCGTTTGTTGTCTTGTTCAAATTTCGGCATTAACTTTGTTTAATATCTTGATGAGTTGAAATTTGGAGGGAAAGAAAATGAAAGGGAGATGTGAGGGTGAAGACATTTGTCGGTACTAATTAATTGGTACGGCCACCCAATTTTGAATGTGGGCCGCTAGTAGGTGTGCCCACTTATTTTCTTACAATTCTCAATTTTTTTTTTCAATAAATGCGGGAATTTAACTCAAATTTCTTTTATTGGATAGGGGAGGCGGAGGTCTACAAAATTGAATTTGGGTACACATGTCTGAGATATCACTCGATGTATAGTAGATTAAAGAGTAAATTACATTTTTAACCCCGAGTTTTGGAATACGTGTTTGATCCTTTAGATTTCAAAACATATCGTTTTAGTCCTTAATGTTTTTCTTTTTAAATAAAAATATGTGCATTTAGTCCTTAAGATTTCAAATTGTATTTTTTATTTGTTGAGTTTATAAAAATAGGTTAAAAAAGTTTATATATAATTTTTTATTATTTTAAATTAAAAATAATTTTAAAGATTTACCTCTTCTCTCTAAAATTATTTTTGAACTTATTCTTCTCAATAATATAAAAAACTTTAAGGACTTCTTGAAACATATTTTAAAAAATTTATAGACTAAAAAGGTACATTTTGAAAACTCATGAATAAAATACTTTGATTCTTAAAAACTAAGGAGGTGTTTGGGAGACTGTAATCGGTTGAGATTATAACATAATGTAATCCAAAATTAATGTTTGGCTGAGCATTTTAGACTTGATTTGTAATACAAAACTTATTCCGTTCCGGTAATTTTCAACTCAAACTTATTTTCCACCGTTTTCACACTTCACAATCTTATTTTCAAGTCTTGAGTCCTCATGCATTCAAAATACTCATATGATTCTCAGTAATCATATTATATTCCAACTCCCCAAACAGCCTCTAAGAGACTAAAAAAGTATGTTTTGAAAACATAGAAACTAAGCGTACCTATTCTTCAAAACCTGGGGACTAAAATAGTAGTTTCCCTAGATTAATTTATATGTTTAGTCTCTAATCTTTCATATTGATGTTTATTTGATCTCCAAACTTTAGAAAATATCTATTAAATTTTTTAACTTTTAATTTTTGTATTTATTAAGTCTTTGAATATTAAAAATTGTCTAATAGATTCTTAAATTTTTAATTTTATGTCTATTAAGTTTAGTAAACTTTAAAAACTGTATAATATATTCCTAAATTTTTAAATTTGTGTCTAATAATCTCTAAGGCTGTTTGGTAATGATTTTGTTTTCAGTTTTTTGTTATTCTAGAAGTTACATTTGTTTTCTCCTTAATTTCTATGATTTTCACATTGCTTAAACAAATACTTGTATTTAGTCACGTATTAAAAACAAAAACAAAATTTAAAAACTATTTTTTTTAGTTTTCAAAATTTTGAATGGTTTTTGAAAACGAAAGTGGATAACAAAACTAAGAAACTTTTGTGTAGAAGTATTTATAAACTTTTATTGTGTATCTAATACGAAGGCACGATCCTATATCGTGTAGTTGTTGTATTCCAAAAAAATTTATGCTTAATATATCCCTAAAATTTTCAATGTTGTAACTAACAATTCAACACACTCAAAAATAGGTACCAAACTAAAAATTATGGACTTATTAGACACCTTTAAAATATTAGAGATCAAATAGATTCAAACGTATACTAGATTTGTAATTTAATCTTAAAAAAGCAAGGACAATTGTTTTAAATGACAAAATTGGTGGAAATATTTATGAATATAACAAAATGTCACTATCTATTAGTGATAGACACTGATAGACAATGATAGACGATAATAGTCTATAATCTATTAGTGATAAACAATGACATTTTGCTATATTTGTAAATATTTGGCTCATTTTGAAAAATCAAAATAAATAAATAAATAAATAAATAAAATAATGAAAAGAATACATGTTTTGTGGAGAAAACAACATATTTAATTCAAACAGTCCAAAAATGCTAGATTTTATTTTTGTACTTTTTCGATTGGGTGTTCAATTTAACTAAAAAAATTAATGGGTTCTATTTTCTTTACAAATAAGAGGTACAAAATGTGCATTGAAAGTTAATTATATTTAAGGAAACCTCTACCAATGAGGGCATATTTTGAGACCATTTTCCCTATACGAGCAAACACAAAGTCATTAACCAACTAGAGCAATTTTGGTTTACATCAATTAATTTTTCATATGTATTTTTAATAATATAATAACTTATTTAAAAATAAGAGGTTGGTTAGATTCTCAATTTGATCCAAACATGGTTGAAGGATTAAATGATTTCTTTTTTTAAGGAAGGAATTAATAAATTTTAGACCAAGACATTTGGCTAATTAATGATTTATACTTTGTCTAATTTAGGGTTTCTTTCTCTCTTCTGTTATTTTATATATTTAATATGACAGCTTTTTCTATGAAAAAAAGAACCAAGCAGAGTTCAACCGTTAACATTTTTTATTTATTTAATACAATTCTAAATCTTTTAAAACTATCTTATTAATCCTTGATTTTTTTTTTTTTTTTTTTTTNTCTAAAATGAGATCTTGGGCATATCTTCATAGAGCAGGCAAAGCTCTATATTTTAATATTTATCATCACCTCCAAAAGCATATGTTTTTTTTTTTTTTTTTTTTTTTTTTTTTGATGGCTGTGATTTTCAATTTCATGTTGTATTTGGTATTTAAACAAAATGATTTTATGAATTTACTAGATAATTCAAATTTGTATCTAATATGTTAATGGTTTTAATCTTTTTCGTACGTAAGAGATTTATTAGACATATATTGAAAGTATAAAGACTTATTTGATTTTTTAAAAAATCAGAGACATTTATTAGACTCAAAATTAAAAATTTAAGTATCTATTAGATCAATAATAATAATAATAATAAACCAAATAGCAAATAAAATAGCTAGGTTAAGGTGGGTTTGAATTAATTTAAAAAATTAATATTTTTCAAAATTGCATTTTCATTTAAACACTTTTGATAAGATATGTTTAAAATAAAGATATATTAACGACTTTCAAAATTCATTTTGAGTGGTTGTCAAACACTTATATTATTTTTAAAATGATTTATTTTTTAGATTAAACACTTCGACATATATTACGAACACACCCTAAATTTGTAAAAGATGTATCTTGAACGGTTTGTCTAAAAAAATACTCAAATTCTTTCAAAAGTTGCAACATTATTACTCTTACCTTTCATAAATATATTACATGCATGTTTGGAAGTGATTTTGAAATTGTTAAAATCAGTTTTGTTATGTACAAAGCTACTCTGAAACACATTTTTAAGAAAAATATTTAGGTGCATTCCTGGTTACACCTATTTTTGTGCATCTCACACTTAATTGTCCGATCATAATTTGTCACATGATGAAATCTTTTTACATCTTTCTTAATATAAATTTATATATATATAAGTGAGAGTGAGTTGCACAGAGATATATGCATCATAGAATGCACTCAAGTATTGCTCCACTTTTATTCACTTAAAATTAATTTAACATTGAATTTTACCCTTTTTAATACAATTTTTATATCATCAAATCTTGTGTTGAACTATTTGAAGCATGTTTTAGAGTGATTTTGAAATATTTAAAATCTCTTTTATCATTTTCATGAAAATCAAGACTTTGATAAAATGTGACGATGACCTAAAATAATGTAGTATTGTTAAGGTCCTCGAATATGAAAGCATTATTAAAAAAAAAAAAAAAAAACAGTTAAATGTACATATTATCTATACCAAAAATGTACATATTTCATTCCATTGTTCTCCAATTAAATTAACAATTTAAGACAAATAGATAATATGGCTAAGTCAAAATCAAGTTATACTAAAAATATCAACAAACACAAATAAATAAGATTTATATGTTGCTGTCCGTTTAAATATGACGTTCATAGACATAGCAATATTTTAATTATTAATCTATGATCAAATTTGTAAGAGATTCACAATACTAGGACAACTAAATTTATAATGTAACCAAGCTCCTCAAGTTCCTACATTTTCATACATTCACACACATATATATATATATATTAAGAAACATCAACATCAACCTTACATCAACCTTTTCCATAAGATTTCCCAAATAACAAAAATCTAGTTAGAAAAGGAAATTATTCAATGCTCCTACCTTCTATACCGTTGGACTATAATCTTATTTCTTTACAATATTTGTTCGGGATTGAATTACGAATTTGGTCTATAGTTCGAATAAAAGTTAGAATTTAGAATATATGATTTTAAAAGTTACAATTTAGTCTTTATAGTTTGATACACCCTTAGGGACTATTTAGGAGGATTTTATAAAAACATAAAAACTAAATTCTAATTTTCTCTAAACTATGTGGACCAAGCTTTGTAATTTAACCTTGTTCTAGCTTCCTGCATTAAATTCTTCAATATTTCCTTTAGTATTTACACTAAATTTTAAGGCTGCATTTGAGATTGCTTTTGAGAACATTAGAAGTGATGTTTGATAAGATTGATTGTGTGAATGAAGTTATCAAACTAACTATTTTAATATCCTACAATAATTCTCATTGTTTTTTAAAATCAATTACCATGCTAGCTTTTAGAACTAGATTACGAGTATAATTGTACTTCCTAACAAATTTTCAATTTAGTTTTTTAAAAATTAAAATTTATTTTTATATATTTAGTATATTATTTACAAAACCAAAAAATGTGGTGTGCTTGATTCCCCTATATTTATTTAGCTTGTTTTCTGATTTGCAGGGATGAGTTGTCTGCCATGAACTTCTGGAAGTGGTTGGCGTCTTGGTGAGCAATTTTAAGAGTGATAATTTTCCAAAGTCGTTAGTGTGATGTGGAGTATGTGAAATCATAGGAATCACTTCCTCGCCTCGAATTCTGGCCGTAAAAAGTTTGATGTTCTTCAGGTGGAGTTGTGTTTTCTACGTCGATTAGATTTGAAAGCCACGAGAGTCAGGATCAATGTTCTCTCTTCTTAAAGGTTGTTGGAAGCTTAATACTAATGCCTAGTAGTGCAGTGGAAATTTTTTTTGTGAGTTGAGTTGGGGTGGGTGATTTGTGACTCTAAAGGATCTCCTATCTGTGCTAGGTTTAAATGCATTGATTATGATTGGCCAATCAAAGCGCTTGAAGGCGAGGCCATCATAACGAGATTGTTATAATTTATTCAGATATCAAAGTTTCTGAAACATCCCCTTATTATTGAATTTGATTCGATTGAGATAATCTGTGTTCTTAATGAGCCGTCAGTTGATCTTTTGGAAACAAAAAAAACGTAATTGAAATTATAAGTGAGCTTGTGCTGCATGCATGTGTTTTTTCTTATGTTAGTTGTTCGCACTTGTTGAAATTTTATGGCTTACTTGCTTGCTGGCGTTGTTTTTTTTATTGTTTTGTTGTCCTACCTTCTTCCTCCGCTCAAGAAGTGCATGAGGCCTATGGGGAGTTCTTGTTTCTCAAATTGGTTGTCCTACATTTTCCACGAGGATTGTGTCGGTGTTCAGTTGTGTTATTGAAGTTTGCTTAAAAAAATCATTATTTAAAAATGTAAATCATCAACCAGAAAAATTATGCAATTCTTTGATACCAAGTCTATTATATCTTTATTTGCTAATCTCAACAATCTAGCATTATTTACCAAATACTATAACATACTTTGCAAATTTCAAGCTTAAATTTACAACACTTATTCACTTCATTCTACACTTGATTTTAAATAAACTATGCTTGCCAAAAAAAGGGAAAAAAGATAGGGCCATTATGACACGTGTCGAAGTCTTATTGGCATTTGTATGTTTGCCATAAGAGTCCATGAAAGAGCAAAAAGTAGTTGCTAAAAAAAAAAAGTAGTCGCAACAATTAAGACCCCCAACCATCCCCTTTCACTCTTTAACGGCCAACGCCCTCTCTCCTCCGGCATAAATACCCCCCTCTCCACCACTCTCTCCGCCACCAAAAATCTCTTTCTCAAATCTCTCTTAATTTCTCTCGCCGGCGCCAATGTCGCAAATCCAGAGCCGTGTGACGCCGATCACGAAGCTAACGGCGGTGTCGAGCAACCCCAGCGTTTCGGGGCGGGTCTACCCGCTGTCGGCGGCGGACCACGCAATGGGGCGGCACAGCGCCGCCGTGGTGATGTACTACAGAGAGAATCCGTTCGGTTCGTTCATTGTGGACCCGATGAGAGAGTCGCTGTCGAAGGTTCTGACGATGTACCCGACGGTGACGGGTCGGTTGACCCGATCGGAAAATGGAAACTGGGCGGTGAAGGGGAACGACGCCGGAGTTAGGGTTACGATGACGAAGGTGGGGACCACTCTTGATGAGTGGCTCAGATCTGCCGATTCCGTCGAGGAGAGAGATCTAGCGCCTTTTGAAGAAATGCCGGAGGATCCATGTATATGGTCGCCCTTCCGTATTCAGGTAAGCAAAAATGAAAATACTAAAAAAAGAAAAAAATCATTCTCGTCCCTCGACTTTAGACTTATTAACATTTTAGTCCATGTAATTTTAAATATCTTATTTTAATTTATTACGTGATTTTTTCCTCCAAAAATTAATAGTTTTAGCATTTCTTTTAAAAGTTGTGAAAATGATATCTTTTCTTATATAAAAAGACAATAATATTTTTAGAAAAATATAATATATTTTCTTACCTAAAAATATTATTTATTATTTAACTAATTTTGATTAAATTTAAGATTGGTTAAAAGTATATATACTAAAACCGAACAATTAAAAGTAAAAAAACCAAATAGGATGTTACCAGAGTTTATGAATCAAAATATCAATTTTAATATATTTTAATTGATAACAATTTTATTCTTTGTTTTTTTTTTTTGAAAATGTTTATTTTAATCTTTCTTACTTTTATTTTTTTATTTTTGAAAATATTTATTTTGGTCTTTTCACTTTTATTAAAAATATTTAGGTTGCGGATTAAACTTAAAAAATAAAACAAAGATTTTAAAACTTCAAAATTTGCCTTGATTTTTTTAGATGTGTTTAAAAAGTGAAGGCATAGTAATAAAACAAGAAAATTATAGTGGGAGAGTGGTGTTTATATTGTTAAAATTTTAAGAAAACCAAACATCTTAATTTTCAAAAATTTCTTAAAGCATAACAAATGTGAGGAAGAAAATTGAACTCTCTATCTCAAAAAAAGATAGAGATTAATTATTCATTTATGTTTACATTAACATTTAACTTTAAATGTTGTGTTTTATAAGTTATGGTCACATGTTGTGTGAGATGTAAAGAAAAAAAGTTTTTTTTTTTCAAATTTAAATTATGAGTTTGGTGCTATAATTCGCTAATTTTTAGTTTAGTGTCGAATAATCCTTATTTTATGATATACTTTTTTTTAAAAAAAAATTATTTAATTTTTGGAGTACAACGTAGAAATTTGAACTTCCAACCTCAAACAAAGAGATTAACATGTCAATTATGGTTAAGCTATGCTCACTTTAATTAGCACTTTTTAGATTTGATAGAGATACTAATTTTTAATATCTTTGAGTTTGTTTAATTTTAGTTTATTTTGGTCCTTATACTATAAAAATATTCATCTTATTTGGTATATTTTCAACTTTGATTCATTGTGGTGCTTGAAAATTTTAGAAAACAACCATTTTGGTTATTTAAAAATGAAATAAAAGTTAGAATAGAGAGACTAACATGGTCATTTTTTAAAAGTACAAGGACCCAAAGAAATATTTAAAAGTACATGGATTAAAATAAACATATTAAAAGTATAGAAATTAAAGTAAACTAAAGTTAAAAATATATAAAAAAAATGAACCAAAAGTAAAAAAAAAAAAAAAAATACACAGATAAAAAATAGCTTTTAAATCTATTTGAAAAAAATTCATATTTATTTTATGAAAATGCTTGTGTGCTGGTCTAGTACCTATCACAATTGTCAAATAAAATTTTAGCACGAGTAAAAATATTTTTTCAAAAAAAAATTGAATTATTATTATTATTTTGTCATGTATTAAATAAAATGCATTAAAATTAGGTGCAACTATAAATATATATAAGTGAACTCTACCCTAAGAACATAGCTGAAATTAACTAATGACAGCTGATAAGATATATAAATTTGAATGAGGTGGCACTTTTTAATCTTAAATAATTCATTCCATTTTTGTATTAAATAATAATAATAATAATTCATCCCATCTCTAATAAATTTCCAATGTTGTCAGCAAAATGCTACTCTGCCATTTTTTTAGTTCAATTTCCAATAATACTATTCCGTAGAAATTAAATTGATATTTTCCAAAATTTGAGATGAAAAAAAAAATTGTTCATAGATAATAATTTAGCTTGTAGGATAGAAGATAGTTTAACTTTAAACAACCTGTCTATTTTAATATTTCAAAATTAAAAAGTATTTAAAAAGTTTTCAAAACTCTTCCAACTCTAAATTTTATCTAATAAATTTTTAATTTTATGTTTGGAAGATCTCTAATTTTTTTTTTAATTTAATGTTTAATAGGTCATTGATTTATTCATCTCTAAATTTTATCTCATAAATTTTTAATTTTATGTTTGGAAGATCTCTAATTTTTTTTTTAATTTAATGTTTAATAGGTCATTGATTTATTCATCTTTTCTTAAAATTCACACGAAATACAAAACTTAAAAGTTTAAGTTTAGAATTTTGTTAAGACATCAAATTTAATTTGATCTAATAGTTTAGTTACTTTTAAAATTTGCAAATATATCAAATATTAGATACAAAATTAAAAATAAAAAATTGAGTGAATGCAACTTGTAGTAATTGAGACTAACAATTTATAGTAACTAAACAGATCAATGAGTTTGAAGGAGGGGGTGTGGCCATTGGAGTGAGCTTCACTCACCTAACTGCAGATCCAACCTCTGCAACTTTCCTCTTGAAAACGTGGGCCGACGCTCACCGGGGAGAACCCGTTTTGCCGCCGCTTTTCCCTCGACCGTCGTCCCTCGGAGACGGCGAAAAAATCCCCAACATAGCCACAAATTCAACCAGTTTCTATGCCAAGATGTCCAAATTAGCTGCCACTAATGATCACATTGTTTCTCCTACCAAAATGTCCTCAGTTACCTTCAAATTCTCCAACACAACAATCAACCAATGCCTCTCAAAAATCAAAGCCCATTGTCCTAATGCCACCCCTTTTGATTTTCTTGCTGCACTCTTTTGGAAACAAATCCTGAAAACAAAGGGTAATTTGCCTAAAAATGAGGAAAATAATCAGTCATTATCAATATGCACTGACATTAGAAACTCATTTCAATCCTCAAATTCACAAAGGTATTACTTTGGAAATGCTGTACACATATCACAACTTACTATAAATAAAAAAGAAATGGAGCAATGTGAATTGGGACACATCGTGGAGTTAGTACATAGCCATATAGAAAGGCTTGGTGAAGAGGAAGAAGAGATTTGGTCTGCTATGGAATGGCTGGAGTCTCGAAAGGAAAAGGGTGGGAAATATGCAGCACCGTTCAAGATGTACGGCCCGGAGTTAAGTTGTGTAAGTATGGAACATATGGTGATGAAGGGAAATGGTGATGAGTCATTGAGTTATGCAACAAAGTTTGTGAGTGATTCAAAGCCTGTTCATGTATCTTATAATGTTGGGAATGCTGAAGGTGAAGGATTGATAATTGTAATGCCTTCAAATGAAGGAGGGATAGCAAGGAATGTGACGGTGATGTTACCTTCAAAGAGGGAGGTGGATGAGCTTTGTGAAGATCAAGCCATTTTGAGCTTCAACCCAGTAATGATCCTTGCTGGAAGAGGCAATTAATATTCTTAATTTTGTTTACATGCTTTTTTTTTTTTTTTTTTTTGGTGGGTAAATCTTTTTTTTTTTTTTGTTTAAATTTTATTAATATTATAAGAGTTTTTTTTTTTATTTATTTTTTTTTTTTTTTTTTTTTTTTTTTTTATTTTTTTTTTTTTTTTTTTTTTTTTTTTTATTTTTTTTTTTTTTTTTTTTTTTTTTTTTATTTTTTTTTTTTTTTTTTTTTTTTTTTTTATTTTTTTTTTTTTTTTTTTTTTTTTTTTTATTTTTTTTTTTTTTTTTTTTTTTTTTTTTATTTTTTTTTTTTTTTTTTTTTTTTTTTTTATTTTTTTTTTTTTTTTTTTTTTTTTTTTTATTTTTTTTTTTTTTTTTTTTTTTTTTTTTATTTTTTTTTTTTTTTTTTTTTTTTTTTTTATTTTTTTTTTTTTTTTTTTTTTTTTTTTTGGTGTGTGAATCTGTACTCTATTTATGGATAAATAGTACTAATATTATAAGAGTATCTATATATATATATTTATTTATTATTATTTTTTTTTTTTAAAAAAGTCCCTAAACTTTATTGAAACTAGTGAGTAACCATTTAGTTTTTATACTTGATATATTAATAGAAAACATATTCAATATATTTTAGACCCTAAATATCAAATAAAATTATTTGTGTATAAGATGAGAATTTGATAGTTAAATAAGATTGTATTTATTAAAAGAATTATTATTTTAATATTAGATATTAAAATATTTTAAATTTTAGCAAAATTTGTCGTAGGTGTAGGTCCATTATGAATAGGATCTTAGGTTTCTCCCTAATTCTCTCCAACAAATTCTCTTTTTCTTCTCTTTTAAAGTAAGTTCCCTCTAATCTCGATTTTATATTATTATTATTATTATTATTATTATTATTATTATTATAATGTATATAGCAAACTCATCTTCATCTTCGATCATAAAAAATCTTCGATTATTTTAAACGTATGGATGCCCCATTTTATTACTATTCAGACTCAACATCACTACTGTACCCATTCTATTACTATTCAGATTCAACATCACTATTGTATTTCACAACTTTTTCTCAAAGGAATTAGTTAAATCCTCAGTCCAATTGGATTATGAACATTATAGATTTTTAAAGCTCCAATTTACACATGTATTGCCTCATTGAATCTCCTTCACTGCATTCCCACTCAATTTCTTTCCCAACAATGAATAAACAAATAAGAGAGACAATGAGAAAGAGGAAGAAGAAGGAGAAAGAAAGGAAAAGATTAAAAAGATCTCGTGTGTCTTTTTAAATATTAAATTTACTGGCTTGGATTTTTTAAACCTATTTTTGAAAATCGAATTAAAATGACAAATTTGAAATATCAGGAAAAAAAAAAAAGTATTTTCCTAGATGTGTGTTTTTGCATAATGTTTTTGCTTTTGTGTTAGTAAATTCATGAATTAATGATTATTTTATCCCATTCTATAGCATCAAACTATTTTTTATACCCTATTACATGAAACTTGAAAGGTTGGTATGGTTGTATATGTGGTAATGTTATTTTCTCTGAGTTCAAGCGTTATTTATTTATTAAGAGAAACAAGATGAGAATTTTCCCAAATTTAATCCGGCAGATTTTCTGTAAGCTAAAAATATTAAAAAGTGTGAAATACGACATCTTAATTTAAATAGAAATTAAAGATGGTGTGATACAACATGTTAAAAAACTAACATATTTATGAGGTGACATTTTTTATGAGATCGATTAGGTGCCACGTGAGACGTTCTCCTACTAGAAAATTTTCCCTCTAAATTTTAAAAAGTCTGGTCGAACCAGCCGGGCCAAGCCCGGGTTTATTTAAACCCCAAAACTGTGTGGATTTTTCACTTTGATTTTTTTTTTCTTTTTCCAAAACATGTTTTATGAATTTTCTTTCATACATTAATATTTTCAATCTTTTTTAGAACAACATTTTTAAATTTTGGTTCATATTATGAGAATGTTCCTCCAAATTGTGTAACGAGGTTTCAATTCCTTACCGCTCCCAGCTCCATCAAAATGTGTCTGGATATTTACTGGAAAAGAAGAAACATGGAGCCACCTTGTTGTATCATCCTACTTTTCTTGATTTTTAAATCTTACTTGTTACATTTATTTATTTATTTCAATGTTGCTTTTTCTTTTACATGCAATTTATTTATTTTATTATTTAGATATACGTTTTTGCTAATCAATTCCACGATTTTTAAATTTGTTTTCATTATTATCTTTATTCTAAATTTGTTTTAAACACAGAAATATATAGATACATCTTGTTGCTTACCAATTCTCCCTATTTTTAAAAATTGGCTTTATCAATACATTCTTTAATGTAATTACAATATTTGCTTTATTAATTCATTGTTTAATGTAATTACCATATTGGACATTGATGTAGATCTTAGAAGGATCTTTAGAGTTTTATGTATTTTGTTTTAGTTGCTATGTTTTTGTGAGATATTTTATTTTAGTCTAATGACTTAAGTTCATTCAAATAAAATTTCCTTCTTTAGTTTACACCAAATTAGTATCCAACCACTTTTGGCAAAGGATAAAAGGCTTACTAATAGTGTAAATTAAAAAAGAAGTAGCAAAAGAAACGTTACAAGCTAAAAAGAGTATGATCATCGATCATAGATTGTGAGTTATTGCCTTTTTATGGCTTTTAATTTTCTTTGTACTTCTGGGTCATTCCAAAGTTTATTCAAGAGAGAATGATACCTATGACCATAGAATACGAGTTAGATGGGGATTTATGAAATACCCACCTCGAAACCCACATAAAACTTTGAGCTTTTGGGCACTGCAAGGCATTTTCATAGCCTCTGAGGATGTTCTTTTTCAAATTAGGCTATGAAATGAAATGAAAAAAAAAAAAAAAATGGAAAACGAATGGACAAAAAAATAAAAAGCATTTTCTCTTTTAATTTTTTTATTTTTCCATGGCACAACTCACGTTTTCATTCCCTCGACTCCAAAACCTAAGGTTGGTCACATTTCAAGCAAGAAAGATG
The DNA here is from genome assembly GCA_031780015.1 of Citrullus colocynthis. Taxonomy (NCBI): domain Eukaryota; kingdom Viridiplantae; phylum Streptophyta; class Magnoliopsida; order Cucurbitales; family Cucurbitaceae; genus Citrullus; species Citrullus colocynthis. The sequence goes on from QLSR01000282.1 coordinate 1,488,925, forward strand.
GGTTAACTACACAAATAATATATATATTTTTTTTAAAAAAAAATGACAAAAATAGGCTACTGGGAAATCGTTTTTTTAAAAATAATATGATAATTGAAAAATACATCTTATTTAGGGTTAGATGGAAATATTGACAAAAATAGGTGAGAAAATCGTGTATGAGGTCCATGAATTTTTTAAAGAAATCGTGGATCCACTCCACGATTTCCTTAATTGGATGGTCCACGAGTTAGCCTACTTTTTTTTCTTCTATTTAGTCTTTTATGTTTAATTTTGTTTTTCACTTTAACAATAAAAAAGGAATTGAACAAATACAACAATAATATTTTTGGTTGAACCCAAAACAATTAAAGAAAGAGTAGTAGAGAGACTCACGAAATTGACATTATTTTTGTTTCCTTTCAGATTTAATATCTTTTATTCTCTTTCAAATTAATTAATCAAAATAATTATTATTTCCTTTTGAATGTCTCCTCCTCAATGACAAACTATTTTTATATTAAGATGAGATTTTCATAATTTAAGTTATTAATATACTTAAGAAAATAATTATGTAAATCTTTCCTTATCTTTTACTAATTTAATTGATTGATTGATGAGATATTTTTCATTATTAAGTGAGTGATTATTTGTTATAAATTCGAAATATAATATTAATCATTTTTTCTATCATGAGCATGTTTTATAAACATAACAAAAAAGAAAAAAAAGAAAAAAGAGAAACTACATTTATTAGACAACATTAATAAGAAACCAAAAATTCCCTCCTTAAAAACTGAAGATGATGGCTTGAGGGGGAGTGACATAAAAAGAAAAATTGGAAAACAATAATTTACTAGGGTAAGAAAAAAAAAAAAATCGTGGATGGGGTCCACGATTTCCATCCACATCAGCATTGACTGTTGTAACGTGACCCCATGTGGGGGAATATCGCAGACCCAGTCCAATCCTAAATCGTAGACCCGGTACACGTTCTTCAATTCATTATTTTGCAATCGTACTTTTGTCAATTCTTTTTTTTCCACTCTATTTTTGTTATGATTTATTAAAATTATATTAGTTTAAAAAAATTTCCAAGCAGATTTTCCTTTACAAGTAAGAATGAACAATTTTCTTCTTCATCTCTTTTAGTTCATACTACAACGAGAAGATGACTGGTTCCCAAATCTATCTATACATAGTCATCAATGCCGCTTCCACATCCTTTTCCGATCTTCCTTATGATCGCATCCTCTGTGTCTTGAGCATGCTTGTCCAGGGAGTGTTTACCTATGGCCGCATGCTCAAACCACCCTCAACCACCCTGTATTTATGTCTTGTAAGTAGCTTAGGAAGTTGTTTTCATTTTCATGTTGTTTTCCTTTCGAGTGACGTTTCGCCAGTTTTGATATGCAAGGCTGGCAGACTAGTTTTTGCTTAGAATGTACTATAGGGGAACCCCACTAGTTGACTCCCCAACCAAGTATTGTCGTACTCTTTGCAGATAAGCTTTCTTGCAATTGTCAGTCCTCAATGCTTTATTTAATGATGTTTTCAAAGCTTTCCCTCTCTCTCGTTTTATAAAATCATTTTCTCTCAAAACGCGAGTAGAGGCTACACCATACCCCGAGTTTACCCGCGACCCACGGTTTTTGTACGGCTGACTTGCTCGCCAGGTTAGAGCAGTGCTGCACAATCGCCCGTCCCGTATTCGAAAGTAAGCGATTGTGACACTCTGCACCGTCCAGCAAAAATAATATATATTGTTCCCAATTCTATACAGAGTCATCAATGACCTTGATCTTTTTTAACATGCCAATTAATAAGTTTTTAGCTTGTAGCTTTGATGAGGGAAGGAATTCATGCTTGTTTTGTATAATATATATATATATATATATATATATATATATATATATATTTATTGTAATTGTTTTTGTAGGTGGATGAAATGAGACTTTGCATATGGATGGACATGACGACTCACTTGACCCTTGAATTTTGTACTTATTATTTTAATCTTCAAAGCTTGGCAAATATTGTATTTTGTCTACACACTTTGTAGGAATTTATTTTGTGACTTTCTTTCATTGTATTAGACACTACTTAAATGGTCAGAGGACTATCTACGAATGGACAATTTTACCCCCTATAGTCCCATCCTTATGATTATGGTGTATTTAAAAATAAATCTAATAACCTAACAACAATATCTAATAAATCTAAACTACTCAGACCAAAAACATGAGAAACCTCCCGACAAAATATGATATAAGAACGAGAAGCAACAAGCTTTAAGTGACGATATACTAATTCCCCACCAACGTTAAATAATGTTGTAACATCAGTTTGAGCTAAACAATACTTGCTTTGTGTGAAAATATTTGTGAGTCATGCAAATACAAAGTATTAAAAAAAGAAGCGACACAAACTACCTTGAGCTTAACAACTAAAATATTTGTTAGTCATAGAAATACACTATACCAGAAAAAAGTATGAGTTGGGGTAAACAACTTTGCATAACAATGATTGCACTTACATAACCACCCACCAAATTGAGAAAACACATTCTATATTTTACAATCTACCTACCTTATTAAGTAGAATAAACTTTTGGCTCGGACTTGGTCCCACCAGTTACATTATTTGTGGAACAACTATAGCCTATGTCTCCACTACCAAATACATCAGCGATGGAATGGTCTTAGTTTTTAAATATAATTCAGTCCTCTAAAAAAGACATTGAGATAGTTATGAATTCGATCGACTTTCCCATACTTGATCCAACAATCCAAATTTTACTTATTTTAACTAGAAGTACATGCTAACTCCTACTCATCAATCTCTCCAAGGGTGATAATGTCCTTCCTTTTAGGCAAATGGCTCTCTTCGTAACGTTCTAATTAAAGATCACATGCTTTAATAAATAAATAGGAAGAAAATCAATAACATCATGACATTCATTTTACAACTACTATAAGAGTAAATAACCTTTAATTTGTGCAATGTCATTGTTACTACTAAACAAGTCTCGGGAAAAAAAAAAAAAAAACCTACATCAACTAATGACATTGCTAATTTATTGTTAGTTCTACCACACCTATAAGAACAATGAGATAGAAGCTTTGATTTTATGGTGCTGAATTTGTTCTCCTTGGAAAGTGAAGGGCAGAAACTGGTATTAACTTGGAAAGCCATCCAATTGGCCAAGACAAAGCTGCAATGCCAATACATACTCCCCATTGGCCCCAATTCAACTTCTCAGTATTTGCAAACCTTCCCAAAAGCTCCACCATTACCACTTGAAAACCCAAAGTTATCACAACTATTCCCAAAAACAGCTTGCTTTTATATATTCCTTCAAATATATTCTTCTTCTCCATCTTCCTTGCACTGAACTCATTGAAGATTTGGCACAGCACAAAAGTATTGAAAATGAGTGTGTTCTTTACCTTTCCATTTACATTCAAGATGACACTTCCTTTAAATTCCAAAACCAACAAGACTGTCACTTGATACACAGCCTGTGCAATAAGGTTCCTCCACATGACTTTCGTCACCAACGGTTCGGTTCGACCGACAGGTGTTTTCGCCATGAGATCATTGGTGGGTAGCTCAGTGGCTAAGGCTAAAGCTCCCATGGTATCCATTATGAGATTCACCCATAATATTTGAACTGCTGTTAAAGGTACTTTGCCAGAAGACAAAGCAGCAATGAAGTTCACTACCAATGCTGCAATATTCACTGTGAGCTGAAATTGAATGAACTTTTGGATGTTGTTGTAAACACATCTTCCCCATTTCAAAACCGGGACGACTGACGTAAAGTTGTCGTCTAAGATGACGATATCCGAACTCTCCTTTGCCACTTCAGTTCCTTGAATCCCCATGGAAAGACCAATGTCTGCCTCATGAAGAGCAGGGGCATCATTTGTTCCATCCCCTGTGACTGCCACTACATGGCCTAAATTCTTCAAGCATTGTACCATAAGAAGCTTGTCAAATGGGGAAGGTCTAGCCATTACTTTGATGTCTCTCCTCAGGTGTGTAGTTTCTAAATCTTACGCCCTCAACTACAACTTCGTCACTGTTCGTATTGTCATCGGGATTTAGTATTCCACATTCAATTGCTATGGCTGTTGGTGTGTGTAAGTTATCACCTGTTACCATTTTGATGTTCACTCCTGCAGCTCTACATGATTCTATAGCTTCTCTAACTCCTGGCCTGCAAGGATCCTTCAAACCGACTATTCCGAGTAATGTCAATCCCGATTCGTCGAGTTTCGTTGGAACTTCTGCATTTTCGCTGTGTTCATTCAGTTTGTGGTTGAAGGCGATGCATCGGAGACTTTTTCCTGCCATAGTTGTGATTGTTGCAATCCATCGTCTTCTTGCTTTGTCATCAATGGCTCTAACTGTTCCTTGTTTATTGTAATAATATGAGCACATTGTCAATATCATCTCTGCTGCTCCCTTCCAATGAGTATGGATAAACTTGTCGCTGTATCGTCTTGCCGAAACTCCGCTTCTCTTTTTCTCTGCACTGAAAGTCTCCACTCAATTCATGTAGGTTCAATTCCAAGTCGAATACGCCCCAAGAAAGTATCGCTTTCTCAGTCTGACTCCCGAATATTTCTAGAGGTAATGAAGAAGATGATCTTTGAACACTACCAGTTGTATTCAAGCCAACTGCTTGGTGCAGCAATTCAACCTCAGTCACAATCCTTGAATTGGAAACATTTTTGTCAATAATTTCATCTTCCCCAATCCAAAACTCTATAACTTTCATCTCATTCAAAGTAAGGGTGCCAGTTTTATCTGTACAAATTGTTGTTGCTGAGCCCATTGTCTCACAAGCAGAGAGTTTCCTAACCATTGCATTATCTGCCATCATCTTTTTCATGGAGTAAGCTAAAGTTAAAGTAACAGCTAGAGGCAAACCTTCCGGTATTGCTACGACGACGATCGTAACCGCAGTCGTAACCATGTCAAGAACTGCATTCGTGATATCACTGAACCTTGTATTGCTTCCATTGAACTCGCCGGTGCTCCTGGTGAAATAGCGAATAAGAAGAACAAGAAGTACGAGCACGGCGACTGTCAGCCCGAGCTTCCCAATCACCATGGTCATCTTGTTTAAACGAGCTTGCAAAGGAGTAACTTCATTAACTTCCTGCCTGATTGAACTCATCATTTCTCCCCAGGATGTGTTCATTCCCACTGAAGTAACCATCATCACACCAAAACCATCACTCACTTTGGTTCCTGATAGCAAAAATGGATTACTTCCATGATTTACTTCAACATGATCACTCTCTCCAGTCATGTGAGACTAGTCGACTTTCAGCGAATGTCCTTCGAGGAACACTCCGTCGGCAGGAATCTGATCTCCGATCTTCAAATACACAATGTCTCCAACAACGATGTCAAATATCCATACAAGTTTGCGTCGACTGGCTCTAGTGACCTCCATTTTTATGTCGTCTCTCTCATTTGAAAGCTTCTCAAACTGCCTCGATTGCTTGAAGTTGCTAACGGCGGAAACGATAACCACAAGAAATATTGCTTGAAGTTACCTCACATATATATATATATATATATATATATATATATATTCTAATTGACTGAAACTTATCAAAAAGAAAAAGAAAATCTTAAACGCAATTCATGAGAATTTATTGAAATTTAGTTTTGGTATGAAAAAGATAAAAGGAGAGTTCTAAGAACTTTCCCTTAGGTTTTGTAAAATGGAATGAATTTAATTGTGAGAGAATTTTAAAAGCAATATCCTTATTTGAAATTTTATAGGCAATATGGTCAAAGGGTCAGCAACGTTTCTTTCAAGGGACAATTTGTTTTGTTTTGAGACTATTCAATTTGTAGAAGTTTAATAAAACTTTTAAAATAAACTAACATCAGCATAATTTAACTAACATATATGTTTCCATTTTCTAAACTACAAAGGGAAGTTTAATTTGAAATGGCTCTGTAGCCCCGCGGTTAAGCCAGCTTGCTTGCTACCTTTCCTACTCTATTTCAAAATGTTTTCATTTTTATGTTTTTCACTATTTTTAATTTTTGGTTTTCATTTTTTACAATAACAATTTCCACTTTTTAGATGAAATTGAATAATAAATAATGTGAATTTTCCCCTAATTTTGTCTCAAACTAATTCTCGTTTCACAATTTAACAAGGATATCATAAAGTTCTTTTTAAAACAATTTATTCAAATTAAAAGTGGTTGAAAAATATGAATGAAATTAATGTTCTAAACAAATTTAGAAAAGCACAACTCTTCCTGAGTGAGGATATGTTTTTTTTTTCATTGACACAACTCTATACGAAACAGAACATATGATCATTTGAATTGTCACGAATAGTCTACAAATTTATGGTTTAAAAACACACAAAAACATAGAGATTTACTCCTTTAATCTGCATCTACAACTACTCTCATATTGCAATGTTCATTCAATCATATGGTCAAAGTGTTGCATTGATCACATGTTATTAAATCATCTATCTTGGAACACAATTTGTCATAACACCTTGAACACTATAGAACGAACATAATTTTCTTAAGAAAATAACTTTAATTTGTTTGTGATGTTTTTGAATATAACAAAATTAGTCAAACTATTTACAAATATAGAAAAATTTCTCGTATTAGACCACGATAGAGAGTGATAGAAGTCGAAACTGCTGAAATAATTTAAGAAAATAACTTGAATATATTTGGTTCAGAATAATTATTTTCATTATTTTCTAGTTCTTTTATAATTTTAAAAAAATCAATAAAGATAAAAGATAAATAATTATTTTCATTACTTTTATTCACATGTTTTTTTTTCATTATTTTTCAAAATAAATAATTGAGAAATGATCTTAAATGGCAAAATTGTTGAAAATATTTACGACTAATAGTAGAATACACAGTCTACATGCAATAGATCTTGATAGATTACTATCTTTGTCAATTGTGATACAGATAGTAGTCTATCATGATCTATCGCAGTCTATCTAAAATTTTGCTATATTTGTAAATATATTTTTTTCTTTTGCTATATTTAAAAAGAGCCCTAAATAATTTAAATAATTAATTATTTTTATTTTGTTTTTTTAAAAACTAAAAAAATAAAATTTTATAATTATGCAAATTAGATAGAAAAATGTTGTAAAATTATTTTCATTTTACTTTTATAAAAAATATTTTCATTTTATTTCTATAAAAAGTTATAAAATCTAAAAGTCATCTTAATGTATTTTGATTTGCTTTTTCAAATAGAAAACAAAAACAAAATTATAAACATGTTTTTTCGTTTTTAGTTAAAAAAAATAATAATAAAATAACCGATTATCAAACATGCTTTTGGTTTTTTGTTTTTTAAAAACAGGAAACAAAAAACAGTAATCAAAATATGTACAAATTTTAGTTTTTAAAAACCAAAAACCAAAAACAATATAATTAAAAATCAAACAATTATTAAGTAGAGCCTTAACTATTTGAGTAATATTTTCAAATTTAAATGCATGTACTTCACGAAAGAATTTATTATAGAGAGAAAAGAAGGGGTTGTTTGTTTCGTGGACATCCTAGATTCCCACGTAGTGGACATCTCTGGACTATCATATTTGTTTTGCGGTATTATAAAGCATCTAGAGAGATTCTTAGCATCCTTGTAACGGCCCGACTAATACATTCTAAAGGGACCATTACTCAATGCATGCAAATTTTCAAGAAAGACACTGTACGGGTAGTAAGAAAGATATAATGCTTTCCATGGAAATTTCTGTTTTTTTAAAACTCAAGAAAACAATGTGTAACATATAAAAGAGAATTTTGGTTCAGGGTACCCCTATCAAAAATCAATAAAATTTCATGAACAAGAATCCACATGCAAAATAAAAGACAAACTTCAAAACAAAATTTGACAATTTAACAAAACTCATTAAAACATGCAGTTCCAAGCGGAAGCTACTGCGGGTCCCGTGAAGCCATCAAAGATTCCTCTTGTCATTCGCCAGCACGTGCTTTCCCTTACCTGAAAAAAATAAGATGACAGGATGAGCAATTATATTACTCAGTAAGTGACCCCACTACCGGAGCCGGGCTAGGCACCCAAGTCCTTTAAGTGCATCAACCATAGACATGCATATCTAACATACTTTTATAGGAAACTGGTTATACTCGCCCTACAGTTGGTTTTGGATGTCCACAACCTCTGGAGCCCCCGAAGGAACTCTTACCTTTGGTGATCCCGAAGGAACACAGCCTCTAGTGAACCCGAAGGAACACATCCTCTAGTGATCCCGAAGGACCACAACCTCTGGTGAACTCGAAGGAACACATCCTCTAGTGATCCCGAAGGACCACAACCTCTGGTGAACCTGAAGGAACACATCCTCTAGTGACCCCGAAGGACCACAACCTCTGGTGAACATCCAACCGACGTAGGGGAGTTACCGCTACCCATCTTACATGCTCAAACAAATTCATACTCCTTCCATTCCATAAATTCATACATTAACAGTACTGTTCATAAACACTTCATAGTACAAACATATGCATTATCATTCACATAAATTCTTTAGACATGGAAATTTTATACAAGCATGCTATATCACATGGGGTTTAGATATTCTACTACATCATGGCAACTAACATATGGCCTTACTACTTACATCGAGACTAGGTGCAAATAGCTAACCAAGCAGCCAATTCTCACAAAATGCTTGAGTGAAAACCCCAAAGTGCAACTAAGCCACAATCTTCTTCCATACTTCAAACAATGAGTCCAACCAAAATGGACCCTTAAACCCGCTTGGACAGCTTGTTTCTAATTCCAAAATCCATGGAAGCCTGAATCTAAAATCCAACCTCAATGAGTAACAACAATTAAAACCAATTCACGAAATTACGAGAAAATCAACAATACTTACCCAAACAGTCCTGACCTAACCAAGTCTTGAAATCCTAGCGTAACTCACAAAAAGGGATAATGGCAGAGCAGCTGGGCAACAACTTGCAAACCCATTGTGATCCAAGATTGGCTTAAGTATATATATATATATATATACTTCTTTAAATTCTCTTTCCTTTTCCTTTTTCAGAACCCTAAATATATATATTTAAATTTCCATTTTCCTTTTCCTTTTCCCAAAACAAAACACAACTTATTTAATATAATATTCTTCAACCCATCAAATCAAATCTTTTCCAACCACCACTTAATAATTTATTTAACCAAAATATCTTCTAACAAATCAATTCCCCAACTTAAATTCAATTCTAACTTATTCTCATATTTTCTTAAATTAATCAAGTTCTTAAATCTCACCCAATTTCTAATTTAAATCCAACTTTTAAATCTCTCCCAAATAAATTCAATTTTCCACTAATTGAATCAAATCCAAATCTTTTTATCACGATTACTTTAAATTGAATTATTTTCTCAACATAATCCAATTAAAACTTCAAAATTCAAACAACTAACCAAATAATTCAAGAAAATAAATTTTTAAAAAAAACAAATTACTTGAAAATTTGGGATGTCACAATCCTAGGATGCCCTTACGAAGGGCATCTCAAGATTTTTGGATGCCCTCCTTAAACATAGATTTTCTAGATTTTCGAGCATCTCAAGAGTATTATTCTTCATTTGTATTATATAATTAAAATAAATTGTCAACCATATATATCATTTTTTTTTTGTATATCATAATTCTTATTATCTTGTTAGCAAGATATTTAAATTTAAATTTAAATTTAAATTAATATTTATTTTGTAAACAATCTTAAATTATGATATATTATTTTGTGAGAGAAATAACATATAAAAATAATATAAATTGTATTAATTTAAAAATAAATTCAAATTGATAGAACAAATATGTTATATAAGTTCAAATTATTTCAAATTAATTATAAATTAATAAATAGTCGAAAGAGAATTCTTTGAACATTATGTAAATTTAAGACATTCTCGAGTAGAAATACTACAAAATAAACATAGTTATCAAAATATTCTCAGATATCTGCAAAAATATTTTTACAAAAAAAATATGATAATCTAAATATGTTGGACATCTATAATTCCATATGACTTTAATTGTGGACATCTAAAATTCTAGTTATCTACCTTTCTAAAAAAACAAACGGCCTAAAAGTATATACATACACTCAAGAATTTAGAAAGAAAAAGTTGTGGAGGATTGTTTAATATCCCTAATAATATGTTAAAGAACGGTTGAGTTATGCATTTTCTTTTCTTTGAGAAAGATGAGTTTTACATTTTTAATTCATAAACTTTAAATATATAAAAAATAATAATTAATTGTTCTTGATTTTGAGATGTTTTTTTTGGGGCTAAACTATACTTTTAGCCGCTGTTTTAAACTTTTAATCATTGTTTCAATGTTATCCATTTAGTTTCAATTTCTTAAGTAATTCTAACTTTCTTCAATAGTAAAATATCTGTCAATATATATTTTTTATAAAAATAGAGGTCAACATTATATCTTTATAAATATTCATAAAATTAAAAAAATATTATCCATATAAATCTTAATATAAAAATATACCTCATTAACAAGATCTAATAAGTTAGTTTGTAAGTGAAAACAATTTAATTGTTAACTTAATTTATAAATTTTTTGGTTTACATAAATAGGTATCGATGTCTATACTGTATTAATATGTCCATAAAAAAAAAAAAAATAGGTATCGATGTCTATACTTTATTAATATGTCCATCAATTTTTTTTATGAAATTAAAATATGTCCATATAAGATTTTGTGTTAGTAAGATTGTTAAAGTGACAAAAACTATATATTAGTTGAAAATATGAAATATAATTTGGATGGAGTTAGACATTGTCTTAAATAAAATAGTAGAGAAAATACGGTGGAAGGTTGAATTGGATAAGAATCATTGAATTCTTTTAGACTTGTTCTTAAGTTCAACACAAATAAATTAGTTCGTCAAAATCTTGTTACTCTCTTGTATTAATGACAATTATATTTAGTATATGAACAAGATAATATGCTTTCAATGAATTGTAAACGGATAATATTTAATTTTAGAGACAAATGGAGACCTTTAAAGTCATAGTTATAAGATCTGATACTTTTTTTTATTAAAGATATTATGTTTGTAATTTTCCAATAATTTCTTTATAGGTTTTTTTATATTTTTTCTAATGTAACCTTTAAATTTTAAAAACAAAACAATTAAGAAAAAACTAATTTCTTTTTACAGTGTTCCAAAACTTAGATACGTATGTAATATAATAGTAGAATTTTCAAGGATATAGCCAAGGATCAAGTTGTCCTAAATCTAATTTTTTCTTATTACTGTCGTATTATTAGAGTCGTTAATTGGGAAGATATAGTATTATTACTGTTATTAATTGGTGTACTAATTTTTTTTTTTTTTTTTAATTATGATGCTTCCTTTCAAATCTCTCAATTGGAAGTTCATCTAGGCTCTCCTTTGTACCTATCCTATCATATCTTTTTCTTATCAATGAAGATCAAGTAGTGTGTGTGTGTATATATATATATATATATATATTAAAAGAAAAAAAATTTTAAAAACAAAATTTGAATTTTTGAAAACATTCTCAGAGTGAATAATAAAACAAAAAAAAAAAATATAGGAGACCGAAAACCAAAAAAATAATAGCATGAAACATAGCCTATATATTAATTTTGCTACAACGTATGATTTTTAGCAAAGTTATTCAACGGTTAATTTGTCCATTAATCACAATTTCTTCTAAAATATGTCCACTAATCAATTGATTAATATTGTGCGAAACTTGACATTATTTTCAAATTAGTCCGTTTACATCAAGGTTTAAAATGTTGATGTCCACAAAAATATCAATATTTTATGGGAATATCGATAAAACATCAATATCAATGAAAATGTCTAAAAAAAATTATAAAAATAAAATATTCAAATAAATTATTTAAATTAATAAATAAGCATCATAAATTTTTTAATAAATTAATAATGTTTATTATTTAAATTATATTCATATTAGTGACATTTTGTTATTTATTTTTTAAGTTTCTTGTAATTTTTTTAACGATAAAATAGGAAGTGTCGATTCATTCCTCATATTAATATCAGACCATAGAAACATATATTTTTACTGTACATTTTATTAAAATTAGTAAATGATTTAGCAAAAATCGAATAGATGAAAATTAATTTGCAACCTTTAAATTTTAATGAATTTACAAGTTTAGAATAAAAATGGATCCAATAACATAACTTTGAGTAAAAAATTCTATTTATATTTGTATGTTTCCTCAATGAGAAGCATTATACATTACGTCATCTCCATACACGTACGTAAGAAGCATTACCTTAAATATATATTTCATACTTTAAATATATGTTGACTCTTGACTCTTATTCATCTAGAATAACATGCTTATCTACTAAATCAATTAAAAAAAAATATTAGTAAACTTCACCATAATAAATATATTTTAATAATGAAACTTTATCAAATTTTATTTTAGTCCATAAACGTTTAAATATTACATTTTGGTATTTAAAACTAAAAAGACTATTTTAGGTCATTTTCATTATATATTTCTTAGGATAAATTACTTAAGCAATGCCTAACGTAGTTTTATTTTTCGTTTATTTATGTGATGGATAAATATCTATGTGGAGATGGTTTTAGCTACCGAATGAATTTGTACGTTTTTTTAATAATTGATAAAGTTATAAAGGAAAATATTTTTATATAACATAAATTAAGGTTAAAATATAGTTTTGGTCTTTGCAACTTGAACTCATATTTTGGAAAAAATACCTTTGGTGTCAATATCTATTATTTTAATTTTAATTTTAACAGTGATGAAGAATAGTAAACTTTAATTAATTATAATTTTTTTAATTCTTTTAAATTAATTAATAGGCATTAATACTGAAGACCAAAAGTGAGTATTTAATTAAAAATCCAGGTTAAAAGTGTAAAATTTTGAAATTTAAGAACCTAATTGAAACAAAACTCAAATCTCAATAGTAAAATTGTAACATTTTGAAACCAGACTAAATTGAAACCAAACTTTTTTCTTAATATTTGTTTGATTTCTTTGGAGTTCCTAATGATTAACCACTAAAAAGGAAGATAAACCTTGTTGCTATGAGTGATAGCTATCAATTCTTTTTAAGTTTTCTTTAACCATGCTTTCGTATCCTCAAATTTTCTCTCATTTAGACACGATCTTAATTCATTCATGTACTCGTTACCCCTCCTAAACTCGAGCATGACATAAAAATTAACATGTTTGATCCCCAAGGTTTAAACTTGATTTTTACTTAGTTTTTGAAGTTTGAAATTAGTTTCCTAATTAGTCTCTAAGAATAAAAACTAAAAAATATATTAAAAATCCAGGATTAACTTTTAAAAAATACATATCAATAAAATCTAGTCTAACATAGGTTAACTACTACATCATCATTTTGTTAGATTCAACTAACGTCAACTCCACAAAGACAAAATACTTTCGAGATTATATATATAAACTAAAAATAAACAATAGGAAATTACTGGAAGCCCATTTGAGATGGTTCTTTCCCCATAAATATGCCTTTGAAAGATACTTTATTTGGGTAAAGGATCAAAGAAATTTCTAAGAACCTTCACTTTTCATAAATATGCATTCAAGAAACCTATGCGACACGAAGTTCAAAAGCTACCTATCTCCTTATTTTCACCCAACAAATTAAACAACTCTCCTTTTAAGCAACTTTATTTTAAGGTGTTTGTAATTTTACAATTCATAATCTTACTTTCCATCTTGACATTTTTAAGCAACTTTAATTAGGAGTATTCTCCTTGAATCTCTCGTTATCACCTTGAATTTACCTATTTCTTAGTACCTTTATCATTTCTTAATCCATTAGTACTAAAAGAAAATTGTCTTGTGAGAGATCAAATGTCTTGAAACTACATCTACAATCAATTTAAATTTCATTTCGAGATTAAAAAGATATTAATTATATCGTATGTTCATGGTCAAACCTACAACATATCTAAGCAACTAAAAATGTCTTCACCACTAGATCAGCCTTCTACATTGACGTCAGTATTAAGCAATTCATTTAATCAATGATGTGTTACTTTGATATGATTTAAATAATGCAAAATGGGACAAACCACCTAAATTCTTAAACTTCTTTGAATGTGAGAATTTTGAAATTAACCATCTTCTTTCAGAAATCACACCTAAATTCATCGCAATCAAGTATTAATCTTCTTTTTTTTTTCTTTTTATATATACCAAACAAGGGAATTTACACCTAAGCGTAGAAAAAATATATATATATATATATATATATTTTTTTTTTTTTGAAAAATATACGATTTGGGTCTACAGATACACTCGAATATTTCCATTGGATAGACATACAATCTTAGCATTTTCATCATATCTCAAGACTTCATTAAAATATTAATCAATATAGTACAAATGAAGCATACAAAAATGGGTGCATGTGACAGAGGAAGAGGGCCGGAGAAAAGCTAAATACAAGCAAACTGTATAATTAACAAGGAAGAGGGCCAGGGAAAAGCCAAATACAAGCAAACAAGGTGTGTAATTAACAAAGGCGTTTAAATTTAAGGCTCTCATAGATGGACTATGTTTGATGAAGAGTTTGGATCTGCGTGACCAGCATCTTGTGAGTGAACAAATGTTCTCCCAAAAGTTAGTGAAAAATATATATCTTATAAACTAAACAAAAAGAAATGTTTTTTTCTTCTTATTTGATAACTTAAACAATGAAAGTCATAATTTTTCGTTTAGTCAAAGAAGTTATATAGTTTCAAATAAGGAAAAGAATATTGTAATTAGTAATTTATTTGAGGGAGTCTTTCCTAGGCGCGCTTGGTATATACCAATTTACAAATTTTCTTTTCATATCTTTATTTTATTTCATTTTATATTATTTTTATTATTATTATCATTATTTTGATTTGGTGTTAGGAATGGGCAACATGATGGGTAGTTGAGGAAAGTATATATAGATATATAGATATAGACATATCAGGCTTTCACACCTCATTTCAAATATACATAGTTTTGTCAAATTTTTATCATAACTAAAAATATATGAAAAAGAAGGTTGTAGATTATCATTTATCACTTCTTAATTATAGTTTAGTATCTTGTAAAATAAATCACTCATTATACATAAGAGTGAGTGCCTGATATGATTTCTTTAATCAAATGTACTGTTCCAAACGTATTGGAGGATATAACAAAATATATAAAAATAAGAATGCATCATAAAATATTATTGAAATTATATAAACGTGGTTATATAGAAGAAGCTTACATGCATTATGAAAGGATAGGAAAACCAACTAAAACTCTCTACTTGACTGACGTAGTCAGATATTCATTCACACATACATCAATCTATAAGTGAAAGACAGAATGTATATGATTTTTAAGGAAACTCAAATTTTATAATATTTTCATTGGAATATATGCATTTTAACCTCACAAATCATCCGTAAAGTATGTGGTTCATGTATTAATTTTGTAGTACTTTAATAAGTTTTATGATTTTGTAAGTATTACAATAATTGATAATTATATTGGTGTTATTATTATTTTATTAGTGACGTGAAATTTATTGCGGGCCTGTTGAAGGTGACAAAAAGCAAACTTGAAAGAGGGACACATGTATATTTGGCAGGAGGATGGTCCCACCCAATTGGAATAATAATAGAAGAAAATTTTGTGATAGAGTTGGGATGGGTGATTTTATTGTAATTGGCATAAATTATAAATGAAAGTTGGTATTGAGTATCTCAGATGGGTTTGTGGGTTGTGGCGGCGGCGATGGAATATGCGGCGGTTTTTTATTGTGTTGGTGGTGGCGGCGACGGCGACGGCTAAGGGGAGTTATTAGGTGGTTTTGATGATTGCAGAGGAGGAGATTGAGGAGGCTTTGATGGAGGTGGAGGGTCAAGTGCTGATGAGGGAGCAGAGCTTTGTGGACGGAGTTGGTGGTCATGGATGTTCAATTAATCGGCACAAAACAAACATAATCTCCTTGAAAGAAAGAATGAACCTTTTATTTAGAATCTACAAAAATAGAAAATGATAATCTCTAGTTGTTCTTATAATCTAAATATTTTAGATATTTTTTAGTTTCTTCTTATCTAAAGGAATTTTTTGGAGCCTAAACAAAAAAAACTTAGGATATTTCTAGATCTCTTTTTTTAGATATTTATTTACATACTTCAACATAATTCTAGAAAAGTCTATTATATAACTGTAAAGAACTTCTAAAACAGTTAGTGTTGCTTCTACTTGAACATGTAAGAGACAATGCGGGAGTGGATGGCAGTGGAGTAGCAGTTGTTTAAGGAGACGGCGGTAGAAGAGACGAAATTAGATATTGTAGAGTCAGGCAGCAATTGGGGTGAAAAACTACCTGGGGATTTAGACGCGTCCGAAAAGTCGGAGAATGAGATGAGATGGAAGTTACTGAGATTGACAGGTTTATAGAATGAATTGTTGCGTCGGCGACTATGACGGAGTACTGGTTGAGAAATGTGATGCAATGGGAGGCGGTGAAGATGGAGTGGAAGGAGAAGCCAACGACGGAGTTGTGTGTAGGCACCGGTGATATTTGTCTTATTATTTTTAGTTGGTAGAGTTGTTCAACCATCATTTTTGACGTAGTGTCTCATATATTGGAATTTGTTTTAGGAAAATAAACTAATTTGTTAAAAAAAAAAATTAATGGAGTAATTTTCAAATATAGTAAAATAAGTCAAACTATTTACAAATATAAAAAATTTTCATTATCTATAGGCGATAGACAACGATAGACGAGCGATAAACTGCAATGGACTTCTATTATTCAGACGAAATGATATATCATAGATAAACAATAATATTTTTCTATATTCGTAAATAGTTTGATTTTTTCAGTTTATAATAATTTTCTTTTTAATGTGTAGCAAAAATTCTGAAACATTATTGTGGGTAAATGTCAAAAGTTTTACTTTTTTTTGAATATATTACTCTTTATTATTTCTAAGTAAAATTGGTGCATAATTATATTATATTTTGAATTTTGAGACCATGACACTTGAGTAACAAAAATGTATGGAAAAAAAAAAAAAAAAGTATTAGCAGTTATATATAAATTATTAAATTGATAAAGAAATCATATTTTTTAAAAAATTGATTATAACACACACACACATAAAGAAATCATATTTTTTAAAAAATCGATTATAACACACACATAAAGAAATCATATTTTTTTGTAAAATTGATTATAACACACACATAAAGAAATCATATTTTTTTTAAAATTGATTATAACAGGCACGCACGCACATTCTGACCTTACTCATTGAATTCTCTTATTTGATTTGTGTGACCTTACTCATTGAATTCTCTATTTGATTTTTGTTAATATTACGTTAATTAATAATTAATAAATTTGAAAGATGAAGACTAAATTCTTTTTTGTATTATAGAATACATTAATATACCTTTGGAAAATAAAACATCTCAATTATAACATTATAACATGAATCCTGATGAAATTAATATTTAATTTAAAGAAAGGGATTTAGGATCAAATAAGAAGCATCATTTTAACAAATTCTTCATAGTCAATAAGTCCATCTCCATCCAAATCAGCTTCATTGACCATTTGCTCTACTTCTTCATCTGTTAATTTCTCAGCCATGTGGATCATTACATGCTTTAGCTGCCAAATACAATTTTGAAAACAAATTATTAAACAACCTTGGCTACATTTGAAACTTATTTTGATTATGTGATAATCTTAATTGAATCGACTTAACTAATTGGAAGTATTCTAAAGAAAATCTAATTAGGCTAATTGGAAATCAAACCTCATTAGGTGATATGTACCCATCTTCATCCATGTCAAATACTCTGAAAGCTTCCCTTAGTTCTTCTTCTGCTTCATTTTCCTAAATATTCAAATGCATTCATTTCTAAATTAAAGGACACTATATTTATATAATAATCGTTTTTGTGGTTAAACCACTATCTTATTCTCTTTGCTATGAATTTCTTCTTTAATTCTGATACTTTTAAAATATTCAAATTTAATTTTCCAACATTCAATGAATTTTAAAATTAGTTTTTATTATTATTATATATATTGTTAGCTTTTCAAAAATAAAAAATTTTTAAAAAAAAATTGTATCTATACTTCTTTTTCTATAAATTTTAGCAATAAATTCACATGCTATTTTTTTAAAAAAAGATATTGTTATTATTTACTAAATTTAAATAAAAATTAACTTCAAACGATAATAAAGATTGAAAGATTTATTAAAAGTAGGTGGACTAAATTTGTAGATTTTTTAAAACATATGAAACTAATTTGTATTCTAACCTATCTCGTAAACAGAAGAATAATTATGGGGTGAGGGAAATAAAAGTTCACTATTTTAACCTATAAATATTTGTATGTTTTAACCTAACAATTTGTATATTTGCATCAAATTAAATCATATATCAAAGATGTGAATAATTAAGATTTAAAATTTGCATAGTCAAACTATAACTGGTATATATGCACTACTTCTTTAGAGGCAATGATGTCCAAAGTATTAACAGATATAATACAATACAAATTCTTTTTGCAAATATAGCCAAAATTAGATTTTCCTTTTAGAGTCTATCAGTGAGACCATATCTCGAGTAGAGGTTTATCACTGATAGACCATATCACTGGTAAGAGGCTCATAGATATATTTTGTTATATTTGCAATTCCATAAAAATATTGTGATATACTTAATTATGTTATCCTTAAAATAGATATCTATTGTAATTACCATTTTCTATAACCGGGTTTTAGTATAGATTTTTCTAAACGATTTTAGATTATCAAACATTTTTTTTTCTTTTCTAAATGACTTTTCTTAAAAAGAAAAACACGTTTGATAATTAGAAAAAAAAACATTTAAAAAACTTGGACTAACTTATTATTAAATTATTATACTCTATAACCAAGTTTAGAAAACTAAAATTCTAGGTCTTTGTTTTGAAGAGATTCACCAAGAAAATTCAAAAAAAATAAATAATTTTGAATATTCGATTTAAAAAAAATTAAAATTAAAATTTTATTCGAATTTTGGAGTTGATCTCGAGCAAAATGACAACTATGTCAGAGAGGATTCTAAAAGAGGTGCTAGTCAAAAATATTTAAGGACTATTTATGATAATTTTAGAATTTGTAAGTAAATGACTTTGATTTTTTAAAAAGAAAAAAAAATGAAGATCCGAACATTTTTGTTTAACCGTATTTGCTGAAAATATAAACATGTGCTTGTTTAACACTTTTACTATTAATTTACTTGCTTCACTAAACAAAATAGAGATCATGTAATCATTAAAAAAATATATATATTAAATGTGTCAAAACTCAATATTCAAAACTCAGAATTCCCTACCTCTTGAAGCTCGTTAAATATTAATTAAAAAGAGCATTGGACGATTGTACATATTTTTAATTTTTAATTTCTAATCATCAGTTTTCATCATTTATTTAAATGAAAAAATATATATATACCTACCCTAAATGTTTGGGTATCTGGAACCTAAAAAAATCACAAGCAATAAGGGGAAAAATACTGTTTTAAAAAATTGTAGCTTCCAAAAATAAAATCCTAATAAACTGTGCTCTCAAATTAAAAAATTACTACCAACAAAAATATAGTTTTATTTACTAACAAAATTTCACTAGGAGTTTCCAAATCAAATAAAAAAAATGGTTAGATTATATAAAATATCCTCGAGCTTTTGGGTATATTTCAATTGTATGCTTTTTTAATTTTGAGAATTTTAATGTTACCCTTTAGACTTTAAAGTTAGTCTAAAAAAAATATTCTTGAGAATAAAGTTGTTTTGATAAAATAACAGATTAAAACTAATAGAGATACGTAACATCATTTACAATATCACACGTAAATTAACGTGTTAGTTGAAGTGTGAAATGATTCTAAAAATGATGTCGTAAAGTAAGGGGTTGGAATTTTCTTCCTCCATTTTAATATATAGAAAACCTTTCAAATATTTCTTTGTAAAACAATTTCAACATTCAAAGGTCAAAAATGATAAACATAATTTAAAAAAAAAAAAAAAAAAAACCTTTTGATTATTTGAAATAATTTAACCATTTAAAAAAAATATGAGATGGCACATTTTCATATATATAAACAAAGCAATTAAATAGTTACCTTCATCTTTTTTGCCATGAGATTAAAGAACTCCCCAAATTGAATAGATCCATTCCCATTAACATCAACTTCATTCATCATCATTTGCAACTCTTCTTCAGTAGGATTTTGATGTAATGATCTAATCGCGGTAGCTAGCTCTTTGATCGTTATACATCCTATGTATCCCAAAATTATTAGAATTATAATCAAATAGATTTCTAAGTGTTAAAATTATAATACACTTTAAAAATCAAAACTCGTGTGGTGTGATCATTCTCAAACTCAAACATGTATCCACTAAATGTAACATGTATCTTAATTTAATTAGTACATGTGACAACTCAAATCATTGAGATAAATTCTCCTATTAAGTTAATTTAAGTCACTTTGCATCATTTGGAATTAAGGAATTAAGTTTTAAATTTTGTATTTGTAGTGGTTGGTGAGATTTTAATTGTATTTAAGGAAAACTTTGAAAGTTTCAACAAATGAATTAAGTATAAAACATATAGGGAAAGAATATTAATGTAGATGTTATTTTGGTGGGAGAAATTAAGTAGGGAAGATTTTATTTTATTAGGAAAAAGGAAAAGGGGAATTAATGATATTTAATAGGGGAACAGATTAGGGTTATTATAAGGAGCCTCCTTGGGTTTTGTGTGCAAATAAAAAAAATTAAAAAAAATTAAAAAGAAAAAGGGCAAAAGTAAAACCCTCCTTCTCCCTCTCCGCCGCCGCTCTCTCTCTTCCTCTTCCCAATTTCCTCTCCGCCACCACACTCTCTCTTTACCTCTGTTTCCCGATTCCCTTTCCACCGCCACTCTCTCTCTCGCCCTTTTCCTGTTTTGCCCCTACGTCACCATACTCTCTCTTTACCTCTGTTTCTCGATTTCCCTCTCAGCCGCCGCCACACTCTCTCTTTACCTCTGTTTCCGCTGTCTCTCTCTCAGTTGCCGCTCGCTCGCCTTGACAGATTCTATTTTTCTCGAAAGTCGCTCTCGCTCAGACTCCCGATCTCGCTAAGACTCTCGGTCTCGGTTACGACTAACTGCTCGCTTGACCGTCAGTCGCCAGATCAATATTTCCTAGGTGAGTATCTCGAACCCGAGTAGGATAGTGGCATAGTTCGGTAAAATCTTTGGTAATATGAATTAATTGGTGAATCTTGATAGGTGGTCGGTGATTACCTTGGTTCGTAGGATTGGAGGAAACTGCGAGTTTAGCACGTTTGAGTAAGGACTCTCTCAAATGAACTTTGAATTTACTTATGACGGATTAGGTTTGATGAGGAACTTAAGTTAGGGGAATTGTACTCACAGTTTATTCAGGAATTGTGGGATAGTTTGCGGTGTGGTTAGCATTATGGATCAACACTCAGGTAAGTAATCTTACTACCTGAACCGCCTTTGGGCCATATGTTTAGTTGCCATGATGTAGTAGGTTCCTAGAGCCACTTTTGAGATACTTTGCCTGTATGCGATTTCCATGTCTTAAAGTTATATGTGTCTGTTAGTGTATAAACCTATGTTGTAAAACGATTATGAACTTTACTGATAGCATATGAATCCATGTTATGGAATGATTATGAACTTTATTGATCGTGTACAATAAGTAGTAGTTACTCCCCTACGTTGGTTGGGTGTCCATCAGAGGTTGTGTTCCTTCGAGATCACTAGAGGATGTGTTCCTTCGGAATCACTAGAGGATGTGTTCCTTCGGGTTCACCAGAGGTTGTGTTCCTTCGAGTTCACCAGAGGTTGTATCCTTCGGGTACACCAGAGGTTTGTGTTCTTTCTGGATCATTAGAGGTAAGTGTCTCCTTCGAGACTCACTAGAGGTTTGTGGGCATCCATAACCAATGGTGGGGCGGGTCTAACAATTCCCCTATAGAAGTATGATATATGATAGATATGCATGTCTCACATGTTTGACGCACTTAATGGACATAGGTGCCTAGCCCGACCCCGGTAGTGGGGTTACTTACTGAGTAATATAATTACTCATCCTTTTCTCTTATATATTTTTCAGGTAAATGACAAAAAGAAGGAATGTGCCGGCGAATGACAAAAAGAATCCTTGACGGCATCACGGGACTAGTAGCAGCTTTCGTATAGTTTTTCGTGTTTTGTATCAGATATTTTTTTTTCTCCAAACTATCTAGTCATGTTTTGAGACTCGTCTTCCTTATTTATTTATGCTAATTTTCATTCACGAAGTTTCTTTTTATTGTTTCCTTAGGGGTACCCCGAACCAAGATTTTATTTCTTTGTTATTTCACTGATTTCTTGAATGAAAACAAGTAGTAATTTCATGAAAACATGGATTCTTCTTTACCATTTTGCATAGTGTCGTTTTTCAAACTTTTGCACGCAATGGGGAAATGGTCCGAGATAGTTGTTAGTCGGGTCGTTACAGTACAAGTGTATATGAGTTGAGTTGGATTAGGTTGGATGTAACAACCCCAAATCGTTGGGGTAAATCCTCCTAGTAAATAAGTTTAAGTTATTACGTGTGAAAAGAAATAATTATAATAATAATAAAAAGATAATTTTATCTTGGGGCAAGTAAAATAAGGTGATTAATTTTGGTGGGATTGGAAATTGAAGTAAATCTTGGTTGTAGAAGATTTTATTTGATTTTATTTGGATAATTGAAGTAAATCTTGGTTGTAGAAGATTTTATTTGATTTTATTTTGTTTGGTTGGAAAAGAAAAGGGGAAAGGAGGAAGGAATAGGGAATTTGGGTTTTTATAAATAGGCATCGATTTGCGTGCCAAAATAAAAAAAAAATAAAAAAAAAGTAAAAAGGGATTTTTCTCTTCTCCCTCGCGTGCCGCCGCGGTTTCAATCAATCTCTCTCTCTCCTTACAGTGCCGCCTACTTTCTCTCTCTTCCACCCCGGTGCTCCTCCGCTGCCATTTCAATCAAACCACGCCTGATTTCTCGTCACCAAACCGGTAACGTGAGAGTAAGTATCTCGGACCCAAGGAAAAATTTATAGCTTAATTTGGTTAAAAAAACTGTTGATGCTTGAGACTTATGTGATAAAAATTCCCTTAGGTGGCCGGGAATTGTGTCGGAGTAAAAAGGATTGGTGGCAACGGCGAGTTAAGTCACGTTTGGGTAAGGACAGTTTTAAATTTATTTGGAATTAAATGGTGGTGGGACTGGACTTATGGACTGACTTAAGTTGGGAAATTTATTTATTTGCAATTGCCCAGGGATTTTACAAGTTCTGCAGTGTGGTTACATTATTTGAATCAATTCTCAGGTAAGTGGACTTACTACCTGAACCGCCTTCCCGCCATATGTTTAGTTGCCATGATGAGTAGGATTTCTAAGCCCCATGTGTATAGCATGCTTGTATGAGTAGGAATTTCTAAGCCCCATGTGACATAGTATGCTTGTATGAAATTCCCATGCTTAATGGATGTATGTGAATGATGATGCATATGCATATAATATGAGATGTTTTAAACAGTACTGTTAATGCGTGAATTTATGGAGTGTAAGGAGTGAGATTTTAATTGACCCATAAGGTGGGTAGTGGTAGCTCCCCTACGTCGGTTGGATGTTCACCAGACATTGTGGTCCTTCGGGGTCACCAGAGGTTGTGTTCCTTCGGGTTCACCAGATATTGTGGTCCTTCGGGGTCACCAGAGGTTGTGTTCCTTCGGGTTCACCAGATATTGTGGTCCTTCGGGGTCACCAGAGGTTGTGTTCCTTCGGGTTCACC
>QLSR01000282.1:1513393-1553147 GCA_031780015.1 Citrullus colocynthis
AAAGTATGTTAGATATGCCTGTCTTAAGGCTAATGCACTTAAAGGACTTGGGTGCCAGTATAACCAGTTTCCTATTGAAGTATGTTGATATGCCTGTTGTATGACTAATGCACTTAAAGGACTTGGGTGCCTAGCCTGGCTCCGGTAGTGGGGTCACTTACTGAGCAATATAATTGCTCACCCTTTTATCTTATTTTTTTTTCAGGTAAGGGAAAGAACATGCTGGCGAATGACAAGAGGAATCCTTGATGGCTTCACGGGACCCATAGTAGCTTCCGCCTAGCACTGCATTTTTTTTTAGGCTTGTCTTTTATTTTGTATATGGATTTTGTTTTTGTTTTCTGTTCATGGAATTTTGTTGATTTTATTAGGGGTACCCCAAACCAAAAATTCTTTCTATATGGGATTAAATAAAACAGAAATTTCCATAAGTAGCATTGTTTCTTTCTTATTACTCAGCGTCGGGTCTTTTCTTGAAATTTGCATGCATTGAGTAATGGTCTGATTAGGATGTATTAGTCGGGTCGTTACATTGGAGGTGTTTTAAAAATTAAAATTCGGGTTGGTTGGATTGGTAACCCAAAAGACCAAATAAAGTATCCAACCCAACTCAACTCAAACTCAAAATTCGGGTTGGGTTAAAAATATGTAAATTTATCTACAACATACATTGATTACAATTAAATAAAATTAAATACCAAATATCTAACATTGATTACAAACTTTAAACAAAGACAAATATCATAACAATTTTTTTAAAAAATATTAAAATTTTACAATTTATCAATATAAAATAATCAAACTTTAAACCATATATATATATATACCCACTCCAACCTAAAAACAAAACTAACCCAACCCAACATTTACATTTTAGGTTAGATAGTCCGAGTTGTTTAGGTTGTCGGGTCATTTAAACACCCATATTAATCGGTCACAAGTTTAAAGCAAACCTTTTGCATAGGACTAAATTCATTAAAAATAACTAAGTAAATTTGTGTGACCATTTAAGAAAAGAAGAAAAACATTTTTAAATTGCTGTTGAAAATGTTTTTTACTATGTTTTAAAAAATAGAAAACTAGATTCAGAGTTCTTGAACATGGTTTAGTCCATATATATATAATAACTTTATTTTCATTTTTCTTCTTTTTAATAAATTTAAATGATGATTTATTGATTTTGTTTTATATGTTTCAAAAAAAATATTTTGTAGCATTCCAATCAATCAAAAAAGATAAAGTTTATTTGAAACTGTTTTTAGAACTTGACCCATACCTGAAGAAATTATGAAAATTGATCATAAATTTATTTCGATTCGAATAAAAAAAAAAAAATTAGTTATCAAATAGATTCTAAAACGAGCAATAATTCAAAAACTCAAGCATAAGAGGTCGATCGAGCAACGGTAATGGAGGATGGAGGGAAATTTGATTTCTATATTTATACTCATAAATATTTACAAGAAAAGAAGATTAATACATACCATCACCATCTTTGTCAAGTAGACAAAAAGCTTCTTGAAATTCTGAAATTATTTGCTCTTCAGACATGATATAATGAAGAAGAAGCAAGCTGGTCTAGCTTTGATGAACAAATATGCTTAGCTTTGGGTTTTGAACGTATTGGAATACTAATGGCTATAAATATATAAAAATTACACCTTCAAATTTAAGAATATATTATATATTGGATCCTTTTATATATATATATATATATATATATATATATATATATATGCGGTCACATTGCTTTTTCTTTAATAAAACGTTATGACCTCTTAAACTTGATTTAAAATGTCCACTTGGTAAATGAAGAACATATATTTGAAAAATAAAGATCTTTGTATGATCTTCATGTTTATTAATTATTTCTCTGTCTTGTTTTTTAGACTTTAAGAAAGAAAAACAAAAACTATAATAATACAAATAATCACAATCTTTCAATCTACAATAATACTTTATCTTTTATTGTTTGTAGGGCAGATGCAAATATAACCATCAAATTCAAAGTATTTGCAGATATAGCATAATTTAAAACAATTTGCAAATATAACAAAATTTAGAATATGTTTTTGAAGTCTATCCATGGTAAATAATATCACTAGTAGGAGTCTATCAGTGATAGACCATATATATCGCAAGTAGAAGTCTATCAGTAATATACCATATTGCAAGTAGGAGTCTATTAATGATAGGGTCAATCAACGATGAATTTTGTTATATTTACAATTTTTTTTAAATATTACTATACGCTTAATTATTATCTCTAAAAATGCGCTACCCAACACAATTAGCCTTGTTTTTAAACAATTTAAGCCCAATTATAAGATTTCTAGGTTTTAAAATTTATGTTTTTTTCTTACACAATTATTTTTTCATTTTATTTTTTCAAACTAAACATTTGAATTTTTAGTCAAATTCCAAAAACAAAAACAAGTTGTTAAAAAACCTTTTGTTTATTCCAAAAATTTAGCTCGATTTTTTAAAAATACCCTTAAAAAGTAGATAACAAATAAAAAATTAATCAGTAAAAGTAGTGATTATAATATTAATTTTTATAATTAAACCAAATACTAAAAGTTAAATAGTTATAAACAAAGAAAAAAATCCAAAATTTGAATAAAATTTCATGAATCCCCTAGCTAAAATTTTCAACTAGCTATAAACTAAGCAAATAAATTTTCTAAACCCAAAAATTTTCAACTAGCTTTTTTTTTTTTTTTTTTTTTTTTTTTTTTTTTTTTAANCATTGGCACAATGCCCTTAATAGTTTGAAGAAATGTGCACATACTGACTAGGTCCTAATAGATGATCTTCTTAATAGAAAAATGAAGTTGAATATATTCACTATTAATTGGACAAAATCTGTCCGTGAATTAAAGGAGAGGGCAAAGTTGAAATGTACAGAAATTACTCTAATTTGGAAAGCAAATTGTTTTGTTTTTGTTTTATTTATTTATTTATTTAAATTTTATAGATTCAGTAATTAATCTAATATATTTGTTTGGCAGAAGTGTTTGTTAGTCTTCCAAACAAGTTTTCTGTTCTCTCATGTAAATTATTTCTCATTTATTCTCCCATTCATAAGGAAGCCGAGAAGTCCCATTTAATTAATTAGTGACAAAGACAAATTATATATATAATACAAAACATATGAGCCACAAAAGATATAATAAAATAAAAAGACTAAATAAGATGAATTTGAAACCCCCTTTGTCACGACGATTTTGTCCTTTTTTTTAGAAAACTAATGTTTACTATTCAAAGATTAATTTACTTGCTTTGCAACTTAAAATAATACTTTTAAGGTCTCTTAGTAATCATTTAATTTGATTTCTTTTGTTTATTGCTTTAGAAAATTGATCTTATATACGCTACTGAAAAGTATGAAATGTATGATGAGTAGTTTAGAGAGGGAAAAAAAAAAAAAACCCTTAAGAATTCAAATATTCATCTTTAAAAATTCTAATAAAAACAAGTACAATTTTAGAAAAAGTAAACATTAATCAATCTAGGTGATCTATTTTCACTCTGGTTTGGAAAATAATTCAAGTATTCGACCATCATAGTTAAACAAGTTCAAGTAAAATGCTTAACTTAAAAGGCTTGTGACAACTCAAATCATTGAGGTAAATTTTTCTATTAAATTAATTTAAATCACTTTGCATCATTTGGAATTAAAAAATTAAGTTTTAAATTTTGTATTTGTAGTGGTCGGTGAGATTTGAATTGTATTTAAGGAAAACTTTGAAAGTTTCAAGAAATGAATTAAGTATAAAACATATAGGGAAAGAATATAAATGTAGATGTTATTTTGGTGGGAGAAATTAAGTAGGGAAGATTTTATTTTATTGGGAAAAAAGGAAAAGGGGAATTAATGAGGTTTAATAGGGGAAAGGATTAGGGTTATTATAAAGAGCCTCCGTGGGTTTTGTGTGCAAAAAAAAAAAAAAAAAGGCAAAAGTAAAACCCTCCCTCTCCCTCTTTGCCGCCGCTCTCTCTCTTCCTTTTCCCGATTCCCTCTCCACCGCCACACTCTCTCTTTACCTCTGTTTCCTGATTCCCTCTCCACCGCCGCTCTCTATCTCGCCCCTTTCCCGTTTTGCCTCTCCGTCGCCACACTCTCTCTTTACCTTTGTTTCCCGATTTCCCTCTCAGCCGCCACCACACTCGCTCTTTACCTCTGTTTCCGCTGTCTCTCTCTCAGTCGCTGCTCGCCTTGACGGATTCTATTTTTCCCGAATGTCTCTCTCGCTCACAATCTCGCTCTCGCTAAGACTCTTGCTCTCGCTCAGAATCTCGCTCTCGATTACGACTAACTGCTCGCCTGACCGTCAGTCGCCAGATCAATATTTCCTAGGTGAGTATCTCGAACCCGAGTAGGATAGTGGCGTAGTTCGGTAAATCTTTAGGAATATGAATTATTTGGTGAATCTTGATAGGTGGTCAGTGATTACCTTGGTTCGTAGGATTGGAGGAAACTGCGAGTTTAGCACGTTTGAGTAAGGACTCTCTCAAATGAACTTTGAATTTAGTTATGACGGATTAGGTTTGATGAGTAACTTAAGTTAGGGGAATTGTACTCACAGTTTATTCAGGAATTGTGGGATAGTTTGCGATATGGTTAGCATTATGGATCAACACTCAGGTAAGTAATCTTACTACCTGAACTGCCTTTGGGCCATATGTTTAGTTGCCATGATGTAGTAGGTTCCTAGAGCCATTTTTGAGATACTTTGCCTGTATGCGATTTCCATGTCTTAAAGTTATATGTGTCCGTTAGTGTATAAACCTATGTTGTAAAACGATTATGAACTTTACTAATAGCGTATGAATCCATGTTATGGAACGATTATGAACTTTATTGATCGTGTACTATAAGTAGTAGTTACTCCCCTACGTTGGTTGGGTGTCCATCAGAGGTTGTGTTCCTTCGGGATCACTAGAGGATGTGTTCCTTCGGGATCACTAGAGGATGTGTTCCTTCGGGATCACTAGAGGATGTGTTCCTTCGGGTTCACCAGAGGTTGTGTTCCTTCGAGTTCACCAGAGGTTGTGTCCTTCGGGTACACCAGAGGTTTGTGTTCTTTCGGGATCATTAGAGGTAAGTGTCTCCTTCGGGACTCACTAGAGGTTTGTGGGCATCCATAACCAATGGTGGGGCGGGTCTAACAATTCCCCTATAGAAGTATGATGTATGATAGATATGCATGTCTCACATGTTTGATGCACTTAATGGACATAGGTGCCTAGCCCGACCCCGGTAATGGGGTTACTTACTGAGTAATATAATTACTCGTCCTTTTCTCTTATATATTTTTCAGGTAAAGGAAGGAATGTGCCAGGGAATGATAAAAAGAATCCTTGATGGCATCACGGGACAGTAGCAGCTTTCACATAGTTTTTCATGTTTTGTATCGGATTTTTTTTTTTTGTCCAAACTATCTAGTCATGTTTTAAGACTCGTCTTCCTTATTTATTTATGCTAATTTTCATTCATGAAGTTTCTTTTTATTGTTTCCTTAGGGGTACCCCGAACCAAGATTTTATTTATTTGTTATTTCACTGATTTCTTGAATGAAAACAAGTGGTAATTTCATGAAAAACATGGATTCTTCTTTACCATTTTGTATAGTGTCGTTTTTCGAACTTTTGCACACATTGGAAAATAGTCCGATTAGATAGTTGTTAGTCGGGTCGTTACAAGACGAGTGAGGTATCACGTGAATTGCATGCGTATATTTTTAAGTGCTTAAATAATTTAATTTTTAAATGCTTGGCAGAAAATCATATTATGTATTATTGTATACAATTAAATTACGTCTTTTAATTTATTTTGTTGTTCTAAAAAAAGTTATTTTGTTGGTGTAATAAAAAAATTATTTTTTAGTGGAATGTTTTAAGTTTTTTAATTAAATTAAAGTTAATAATTTAATCTTTCAATGACTAAGTAGTTAGTATGAGCAACTCAATAAATAAGACATGATAAACAAGTCGATGATTTCATCCTCACCGTTGTACTTGTTGAACTAAAAATGTGAAAATTTATAATGAAATTTGATTAATTTTCTTTGTATTGTCATTCTGTGGTAAACAAATTAAAATTTACATTTGTCTTAAAAAATCTAATGAGAAATCATGACATCATCGTTATATTAGTGAACTACTCTCAATCTAAGGCTAAGTAGCTAATATGAGCAACTCAGCGAATAAGACACTATAATTCTCAAGTCAATGATTTCATCCTCACCGTTGTACTTGTTGAACTAAAAAAGTAAGAGTTTATCGTAAAATTTGATTGATTGTCTTTGTATTGTCATTTTGTGGTAAACAAATTTAAATTTATGTTTGTCTTAGAAAATCTAATGAGAAATTATAAAATCATCGTGACATTAGTGAACTACTCTCATACAATAAGAATTTGATATAATAAAAAATGTAAAATTAAGTAAAAGTTCTTAAAATAAAAGAGAGATAATTAAACACAATGTTTGTCTTAAAAAAGATGACATGTATTTTCTTTAAAATTAATGTAAATATTGCCAGGCATATTTGTAATTTATTAAGAAAAAGTAGATTATAAAATTGTCCCTAAAATAATGATAGAATGACATTTTTGTAATTTATTAAAAATATATATATAGATCGTAAAATTCTCCCTAAATATTTTTCAAAATATGCTTACTTTTTAAAATGAAAATATGTTATCAAACGAGATTGATTTTTTTTTTTTTAAGCTAATTAACTCTTGATATCTAACACCAGCTTCTATCCTTTTTCTTTTTTGTAATTATTTTTAAGTTTAGTGGTACTTGACAATATATATACTCTTCGGCTAGAGATTTAATCATTCATTTCTAAATGGTTGCATTAAAAAGTAAATAAAATTTGAAATATTTCATATTATGTAATTGTTATTTACTTTTTAGGAAAAAGACTGTAGATTAAAAAGAAATGAACTGTAATTATTATTTTATATAATAATGATAAAATGTGTTGAATGAGAAATTTTGACCAATCATAAAGTGTCACATCATTTCTCAAATTAATGATAAAATTATAAATAGTCAAAGTGGAGACTAATTAAAAGTTGACATGTGTCTTGGAATTGAAGATATAAATTAACAAATATTGATGATGCCACATGTTTTGGTTGTGATCGTTGGATCAAATAAAATAAATTAGCCAAATTTGGTCTTAATATTGAGGCCCAAGTCCAATTGAGGTCGAAAATAGGTTTAATTTGGCCTAAAAACCAACTCAACCCAATATCCAATTAAATAAGCCCAAAGGCCAAGTCTATAGGTCAACCAAGCCTAAACTCACAAAGCCCATTTGGGAACTTTGTAAATAGAGGAGTTCTCATTCATTTGAAGGGTTAAAAGATTTGAGACTCCATAGCGCTTAAGAGAATTCTTCCAACAAAAAAGTTCTTATAAGATACAAGCATTCTTCAAAGACTTCAACTTCAAAAACATCTACGTGTTTCACTCCATCAAATCAAGTATATGCATTCAACAAAGAGAATAGGATGATAAAGTACTAAAATTTGAACTACATCCGCATAAATCAATATAAGCACAAATTCAACTCCACAAACCATATTCTCCAAAAATTGTGTGCGAACAAAAGGTTATGAGCGTTTTGTAATAAATAATTATTATAACAATAAAAAAAATTAAATACAATCAAGGTTTAAAATGTTGATGTCGACGAAAATATCGAAGTCTTAAATTTTAGCGAAATGTTAATAAAAATATTGATAAAATTTTGATACCATTGAATAATTTTAGAAATATTATAAAAAAATTCAAAAAATTAAATTAAATTAGTAAATATAAATATTTTATAATTTAAAAAAATTTAACATGTCTAGAATACATTTATATTATAGTTAAATTAGTAAAATTTTGGTACTTATATTTTTTATGTTTTTTAAATTTTTTTACGATATATTAAAAATATCATATAATGTTCATACTGAATCTAAAAAATAAAAAAATATCAATAAAAATATCAACGTATCTCTAAATTACTTCACAAAGAGCCGTAGGGGTCACTCTTTTTTATTACTTTTTTATTTTTATTGGACCACGTGAACTTCTACTGTTGTAAATGAACTTTCTAACCGACAAAAAAAAAAAAAGCTTAAAAAAAAGGAAATGATGATTAAAATATAAATCTTTTCTTTTTTAGAAAATTAATAAATCAATATTAAATAGTGACGTTGAAGAAAATGCACACTCTCGGAATCATAGAGAAGACCAATGACATGTTACATGTGAATCAAATAGAAATGTCAAAATAATAATAAATAAGTATAAACTACATTAAAAAAATAAAAAACTTTTTGTTTATTAATAAAAGCAATAATAAACCATTCTCTTGTATGAATAAATAACTAACATACGATTTTAACACTTCAAAAATGTTGAAGAAAAAAAAATTGATTGTATGTATTTTTAAGTTTAAATTATTGGTCCATCTGAATTGACGTGAAAAAAAAAATATTTTTTTATTTAAACACTATAAATAAACTCATTAATTAAAATTTAAAACATCACACATCCCTTTCTAATGTTTTATTCTTAAAATATTAATAAATAATCATCAAAATTAGTATTTTATTCAATTCACCAAATCATTCTTGATGTGGAAAAGAGTTAAAAGAATCAAAATTGATAATTCAGAACATAATTATAAATAAACAAATAAATAAGACCTCGAGTAAAAGAGTAAATAAGTCAAAATTGAAAAAATCAAACCAATATATTTTAATGGGCTATGTAATAATTTAATTTCTACACTTTAGTTGGTAAGAATTTAATCTATGTATTTTTAATTTTTTAACAATTTAACCTATGAGAACTTATAAAATGCAGTATCAATACTTGAATTTGTAATGGTTGAGTCTCTATACTTTATAAGGGTTTTATATACGTAAATCCATAAATTGATTAGAGAACAAATGTTTACAAAGTTACATTTAATTTTGATGAGATTTTTTGTGATAATGACTAAATTGTTACAAATTTCAAAGTATGGAAACTAAATTGTTATAAATTTGAAAGTAGATCCATAAATGCATGTTGGAGAGTGATTTTGGAATTGTTAAAATAACTTTTGTCATGTTGAAAATCATTTGGAAACATGCTTTTAATAATTTGAATTTAATTTAATTTCCCCAAAATTGGATTTAAACCATTAAACATATTTGGAAGTAATTTTGAAATGGTTAAAATCACGTTTGTTCTATTCGGAATCATTTTGAAACACACTTTTTAATTACTCAAAATCAATTGAATGTTTAATTTACATTTTTAAATGTAGTTTTTATACTATTAAAAATCCCAAATATTGTTTAAGAGTATGTTTCATTTCATAGTGCTTTCAAAAAGAAAAATATAGCATTGTGGGTTGTACTTATTGTTGTCTATCATAATTTGACACTCTGGCAAATTTTTCTTACCTTTCTATGAAGTATTTTGATTTCTTTTTTTTTATACTAGATCTCTCTCTTTTTTTTCTTATAACTTAACAATATAATTATGAACTAAAATTTTGTCATTTTATAAGAATACAGAGAATTATGTTAATTAAGATTGATAATACAATCTTTTAATATTTCAATTCTTTTTTTTTTTTGTATGATTCTTAAAAAATAAAAAAAATAAAAAACTTGTCGTATTTTATGTAACATCTTATCAAATAAATAATATTTTAAAGTAAAGTTATTGTATAGAAAATGAACACAACTTTTATATTAGAGATTTACATATATTGATTCTTTTATAAATATATATATATATATATATATATATATATATATATATATTACATTGATTTTGAACTAACAAAATCTATATATTCCTACTCTATATTATATTCTTCGAACATAAATTAATAATAATAATAATAAGTATGGAAATATTTCGAATGTAGAAAAAAATTATTAATAATCATAGAAAAAATTGAAGATTATAAAATACTTTAACCAAGATGGAGTATGAGAGAAGAATGTGACAGAGTGAGAGAGATTTATAGAAATCTATTATAGGCCATCGTAAAAAAAAATTTAATTTTCTAATTATTTTTCATTAAAAAATTGTCTTTTTAACCCATATTTAATTCCCACAAAGGAAATTGATATTTCTTAAGACAAAGGTACTCTTCACAGCCCAAAGAGTCAATTCCGCGTTTCAAGTAAACTTCTTCATCTTCCTCTCTCTCTCTCTCTCGAGCTTTTT
Organism: Citrullus colocynthis; assembly: GCA_031780015.1. NCBI lineage: Eukaryota > Viridiplantae > Streptophyta > Magnoliopsida > Cucurbitales > Cucurbitaceae > Citrullus > Citrullus colocynthis. The sequence goes on from QLSR01000282.1 coordinate 1,523,641, forward strand.
TCTTCCTCTCAACGAAAATGTCAGAAGGCGCAATAACGGTCCTAGACGGCACACAGCTAAGAGACATTGACCTCTCTCCGCTCTTCTCCGATGGTAGTGTCGCCGGAGCTCAGGTCCTCGACCTCGCCGATTCCACAGCCTCCTCGTCTCTGTTCGGGATCGCCTTGCCGGAGACTCTCAGATCATCTGCTCTTAATAGCATCGGTCTCCACGACATTGTTGCTTTTCGACAATCGGAGCTCACTCCAGAACGAGCCTCCGAGATTCTGCACGACTATGTATCCGCGATCGCCGATGGTTTACGAGGTATCTTGTTTTCTCAGTCTTACGGCGGCTGTGTTGTGTAGGTATGGTGTCTGAATACATAATGCTCGTAGATTTCGTTATCTGAGCTCTTGGCAGTTCATCAGGAAGTATGATCAAGTGTTTTTTTTTCTTTCTTCGTGAATTTGACATTTTAGATCTTGCGAATAGTAAATTAGCTAGCCTTTAAAGGACGAACAGAAAAAATGAAGGAGAAATTGTTTCAGCGTGTTGAAATTGAACTGATGGCTCTAATGTTGCTCTTTTGTCTGGATTCCGAACAGATGTTGGGCGATGATTGCCAATGTGAACTAGATAATCCACTCAGAAGATATAATCTGATCTTTCAGATATATACACCTAGGTACAGATATCCTGTCTGGTTCGACCATTTTAGTCTTGTAGGGAGATTGAGGATGACCTCGATAACTTTGTATTATGCTTGTGTGGTGAGAATGAAGATACTTCACGAACTAGTATTGTGGACGAGTGCTATAATTTGAGTCTGCACAACGCTAGCTTCCTGCTATGGACTTGCTATATGTTTACCAGAGCAGGGGTTGGAAGGGCTTGGAGTTAAGTGTGAAATCTTATGGTAATCAGGGGTTTCAGCAAAGGAGGAAGTGATGGAATCCTAGTGAGTGGATTTGTAGCTGAAAAGTGATAAATCGCTAAGGATTTCCTTTGTGAAATTTGCATAATATGGCCATTTCAGCCAATTTTAAGATAATAAGATGTATGACCATTTGATAATTAGCATGTCTACATATAGACGCACACGCAGTGTTATATTCAAATAAAATATATGGAAGTGTGCAACTCCGGTTCGAATGTCAATGGACAGTGAGACTAACTTGTGACCAATGATCCGTAACTTTTTTGTAGGTTATAATTCAGACTTAAATTTTAGGAATGTGTCTTCTGCTATGACCTTGTTTCCTTTTTAAACAATGTTCTGCTACCTCCCTTTGTCATAATGGTGTCTGTATGTGCACAAACTGTATGAGTATGTAGTTGGCACTGGCTCCTGATATTGAGCTTGCTTTCGTGGATCATCTTTTTGTTCCACATGATCACTTCTCTATTGAGGTCCTGCTGCTTGTCATTGTTTTATATAGGATTTGATTTGTTGGATATTTTTCTCTGAATTATTTTTATAGCGGAAGAACATTACTAATGTTCTTTTGTGTCTCCAGATGATCCTCTTTTAGTATCAATTTTGGATGGGAACAGTCTGCATATTTTCTTAGATGATGAAGATGATTTTGCAATGCTAGCCGAGACCCTTTTCACTGATTTAGACACAGAAGATAAAGGAAAGATCAAGAAGAGTGAGATTAAAAATGCTCTTATCAACATGGGGGTTGAAACGGGTGTACCACCTCTCTCAGGTTTATTCATATTTTACTTTCCTCTTTCTCTCATTTTTTTTCCTTTTTTTAATTATTTGTTTCTTGGTAATCCTTCCCCTCGTTACTTGGTGTCGATGGACAGAATTGTATTGTACACACTTTTACAGAGAATTATTTGCAACTTGGTCTTCTTGCCCTTGCTTTTGAAGATTTTCAAAATTTTCTGCTCAATTATGTACACTGTTTCATGTGTTCAACATATCATATTTGAAACTCCCTTACATAAACTTCTACGATGATATTTTGAACCTCCTCTTAGCGGTACAGTAGTACATAGAGCTATTATGCCAGTACAAGTCTAAGTATTTGCAAAACAGCCATGTTGCTTCTCATTATTATTACTACTACAAATATTTTCCATGTTAAATATGTGCAAGAATTTCTAAAATATTTTAACATCATTGAGGAGATGTAGATTAGACTCATCAATGGGAAATTTTTGTTTATAACATTCTCTATGGATTTTCCTAAGTTGGAAAGGCTTTCAAGCACCTGTCTAATATGACTTAAGAACTTTAGTTTTGAGCATTTCTTCTATTTTTAGCTGATTAGTAAAAGGCAGTTTACTTCACTTCACATTTGTAGTGATTACCTGTGCACTGCAACAAACTTCTCTATGTAACATATTTGCAATGAAACAGAATATCCTTTGCTGAGAGAAATTTTACAAAAACATGAAGTGGAGAGTAGCAATGAATTGGGTCAAGCTCAATTTGCAGAAGTGCTTCAGGCCGTCCTTCAAGAATTAGCAGATACTCTAGCAAAAAAACCCTATGTTTTCCTTCAAAATATCAAGATCACTAATGGAGCTCAGATTAAAAAGGTAAATCATGTTGCCATTCCTTTTCCTACCTTGGACATACCTTTCAAAGATATCTTTTCCATGACGTTGGAAATAATAAGTGTAGTAAACCCATTTTTATGAGAAACTATGGTAGTGTAGTGAACCCTTAATACCATTATTAGTATATCTTCTTCGATAGTTTTACTGGCTGACTTATCTGCATCCTACATCTTACGTACTAAAAGGATTCCACCCAATCAAATTGTGGATTCGTTTTAATGGATGTAATTGATTAACTCAATTTAGTAATTTTGATAAATTTAACATTATATGCCATCAGTAGCAGACACTGAAAAAAAATTGTAGGAATTTGAAAATTTCAATAGCTCATGATAAAACGGGTAAGCCCCAATTTACAGTATATTTGTTTCCCTCTTAAGCTCTGCACTTTTAGCGGAGTTTCACTCGACAAAAAAGGTTTGGACTGAAGGGTGACCAACTTCTGATGTTCAAACACTATCCATTGCACTTTATACCTTTTAAAATTGCAGTTGTTATTTTATGCTTGAGGAAAATTTCCTTTCTTATAGTCTTATGATGATCATGTAGCTACTACTCTAAGGAACCCATATCAGTTTATGTCTAATTGCTCCATATTTAGTTCCTCCAACCTTATTCTCTGCATGAACTAGAGTCAATAAATTGATCTGGTAAGAGATTGATAGAACCCAAATATATTGGGATATAATAGGTAACCAAACTACAATATAAACCAAATAAACCAAGTATTTGAGGCATTTAGACCTTTCCAATCTTGAGATCACACTCAAACCCTAATTCACTCACCAAAATGTTGTCCATCTTCTTTTCTCTCCCCTTCTATTTATAACAAACTCCGTAGCTAATTACTAATACTCTAATAACACCCTAATACTGATCCGCTATTGAGCAAACCCGTTTGATTCATATCATCAAGTTTACCCATTACAAATTAAGTGACCCACACCTCACATGTTGTAAACTGAATAATGTATAATACATACACAAAGAGATCTGGTAGATTTTTCTTTTTGGTATCTGAAGTTCTATTTTCATCTAGTCTTCTCTCGTGAATGACTTACATGGCTGCCTAGCCTGGCTTGACTTCTAACTTTTATTTGGGAACTTTGAGTAATTTTGACGACATTATAATTTCTGATGTGAGTTGCAGCTTTTGGTCGACGAGAAGCAATTCAACAATGTCATAGAAAAGCTCTGGCAGTGGGAGGGAACAAATAAAGAAGAGGATGGGGTAACAACTTTGCAAAAAATCAGGAATTACTTCGAAAAAGAATGGAAGGAACTGGGCTTGCCACCAACAGAAGCCAATGAAGCCGCGGTTCTTCTCTATGATGCAATATTTGCTGATATAGCCAAAGAGAAGTGTGGTTCAATATCTGACAAAAACCAATTTGAAAAACTTGCAAAGGAGATTTTGGAGATATTTGTGGAGCAGCTTGAAGCTAGTCCTGTGTATTATGACTGTGACCGCAAATGAGCAAGGCGACGACCGTGTTAAATCAGGAGCTCGTATCGGCACTTACAGAATTGGTCGTTGCTGCAATCATCATTCTCTTATGATCAGGTACGAGCATTTAAGGGTAAAGTAATTATAATATCCAACTAGAGTGGTGATAGCATGTTATCATGAAATCATAGTCATTTTGACATTTTCATTTGACCATACTGAATTTAAAGGCCCTTGATGTGGCCAATAGGTTCTATACCATGTCATATAAAATCAGAAGTATAAAAATACATCATTCAGATGAGATTTGGCTATGCTTGGTCTCTGTACATTTTTTTGTTAGGAACAATTTGTACTCCCAATATTTCCTTTATTCCCAAGTAAAGGTTTCGTCTGGTGGGATTAAAAATTTGAATTCTACGTCAAATTTCATTAGTAAAAACAAGTTTCTAATTCTTTTTTTTTTTTTTTACTAAAAAGTAGTAGATAGTAAAACAAAAAAATCAATTAGTATTATTTATAAACATAATTTTCTAAAACTAAAAATTTAATTATTATTAAACACTGAAAATTTTTTAATTTGGATGGCTTCCCATGTGCTTGAACACATGGTTTCCTTGGACCACTTGCTTTCAAAGTATGTAAAATCACCAATTGACCCAAAAGCTTAAGTTAGTGGGTAAAAACAAATTTAATATTATTTCATTCAACAAATGGGAATACAATAGGAACTTTTAAGAGTTTGTTAGGAGATGCATCATATTTTGGGAAATGTAATCAATCTCAGAAGCTATGTATAGCTAACTAAATTTTACAAACCAGGCTTGCCAAATACTAAAGACCAAGGTGAACATTTGTTGATTAACGTCAATTTTGAGCTCAGACTGACTCAAACCACTTACATTTTGGTTTTGATCGGTTGACGATAGGTTTCGAAAATGACTACATGTAAGGATCAGTTAGTTTTGGGTGTTGGTGACAATAAGTTGCTAGGCTCTAAATAGAGAGAAGAAGATAAAGAGAGAAGAGGACGACCTTACTTGAATAAGATATGTTAGGTTGTACAATTGTGTCCTTGAGTTCTAAGATAAAGAGAGAGGAGGTCAAAGATAAAAAATTTGTGAAAATGATGCTTTTTATCCGATCTTAAATCCCTTTTTTTAATTAATTTCATGAGGATTTATTATAATATCATAATTAATGTATCATATAGTAAAGTTTATTGAATAACAATGACACTGTTTTTCCTTTTTAGTTTGATTAAATAGGTACTTCAATAACCCCTCTTTCCATGCAAAATAAATAAATAATAATAAATAAGTATTGGTGGGATACTCCCAAATGAGGAGAGATTTTTTCAACTTCCATAATGATATTCATTGGTTTATGAGGTGGTAATTTAAATAACTAATAATCACATTGGGTTAAACACTACTTATTTTACTTATTTTAGTTCAAATGTATTTTTAAAATGTTTATTTTGGTCCTTCTATGTTATGTTTGGTCCTGTATTAGTTTAATTTACATTAATTTAATAGTTACATTTTTTATCTAATTAGTAACTATTACTTTAAAAGAATAAATAATTAAGTAGTAAAATTGTAAGTAGATCAAGGTTTAAAATATCAATTTTGAAGGATATTTTTAGAAAAATTATAAATGCAACAAATTCAAATTAGTAAATAAACATTTTTATTATTTTCAAATAAGTAAACATGTCTATTGTTTATATTATATTTATATTAGTGGCATTTTGATGCTTTATTTTTTGTACTTCGTGGATGTTTCTACAATATAATGAAAATATCAATTCACTCCTCATATTGATAATGAACCCATAGTAACGTAAAAATATTGATATATCGATGAAATTTAATACTATGGAATAGATTACAATTATCAAAACAACAAAAAAGTCTTAAAAGTTTAGAAATATGGTTGTTGAATATAAAATCATGGATAGTAGTGGATTCACAACCTTGACATCGGGAGTGTAAGTTAACATAATATTATAAATTTAGCTTATAATCATTTAGATATATATCATATGGAATATAAAATTCAACCTTGTGCTTAGGTCCGTTTTAAAATATCAATATATTCTATTACACAAAAAAAATAATAATAATAATAATAATAATAATTATTATTATTATTATTATTATTATTGAAAGTTAAGTTAGATACAAAATTAAAGTTAATGTCTAATAAAGAATTCATTTTTAATTTTGAATATATTTAAAATCCATTAGATAAAAAAATTAACAAAAGAAAGTTAATTTGTGGATTTATTATTAAAAAATTTTAAAGAATTTTCTTAAGCCTCAAAATGAAAGTTTATAGGTTTATTAGATTTAAGACTAAAATTTATAATTTAACCTTCGTAATAAAATAATTTTAAATGCATTAATGAAATACTAATATAATTTTAAATACATTAATATGTGTAATTGATTGATATTTAAGATTTTTTTTTAGGTTAGTGGCGTTGCAATGTATGAACTTTTGGCAAAAAAAAATTGCTCTATCAATTTTCATCATTACTAATTATTCAATAAATTGGAGAATTGTTTTTAAATATAAAAAAAATGAACTGTAATATTCACAAATATACTAAAATTTTATAAATTTATTTGTGATAGGCTGAGATAGACCATTATCTATGTCACAGATAATAGTCTATCGTAGATATTTTGTAAATATTTTGTCATTTAAAAAAAAATTTTAATAGAATGGGATAAAAGAATGCCATATTTATAGATCGAATAAAAGAGAGAAAGGAATATCCATTACCAATTATAGGTCGTCATCCTCTATAAAGACAAAGAAAAAGAGACAACTTGTTTTTTAAATTTTTAAATTAAAAAAAAAATCATAAAAAAATAGTAATATTTAGATGGATCTTGAATTACTATTTTTTCTTACTTTATTTTAGTTCTTTTTAAAATGCGATGAAAGTAGAATATGCATCTAAAATGTATGTAAATATTAGTTTGGTTGAAAATATATATTGTTGCGGTGTAAAATATGAAACGTAGATGTCCTTTATGTTTATAAGGACCACAAAGCTGCAGCTGCAGCAGATGGGAAGGTGGCCTCATTGGGACCAAGTGATTTCTCTTTTTTTCACTTCTTAAATAATCACATTTTGCTTTGATTGTGATTGGTTCAATTAATATTCAACCTTATCATTTCTATCATTCCCTTTAAATCTAAGTCCACATATTCAATCTCATATTTACCTGTCAACTAAAACAAGAAATTTTAAATTTTAAAATTCCTTTCACTCACGAATTTCTTTATTTTTCTTAAACTTAAAAAAAAAAAAAAAATAAGGCTTAAATCTTGTTTTAGTTTTTTTAAATTTAATTAAGAATTTAAATGTTTTCTTTAAAAAAAATAAATATCATAATAAAAAAAATTGAGTTGAATGGAGAGAAAACAAAGCACAATTTTCTTAAGTCAAAAGTTAAATAATTATCAAGTGAAAGCCTTGCAAATATAGACCACCAACTATCTAAAATTGTCCCTTTCATTTTCTTTTTGCTTTTTTTTTTTTTTATTTAAAGAAAAATGTGGTCTTTGTCTTTTTGAACTTAACAATATCAATCTTTATCATAAACTTCATCAGATGAGATTCTAAATTTTGACAAGGTGTTGTGAAAATCTTCAAAATCTCACTCAATGAAAATCAGATTTGGTACAAAATTAAACTGGATCAATACACAAACCCAATCATCAACCATTATTGAAAAATTCTATCACACCATAAATTTCAACCCCAAAAAACCAGTTCTAACACCACTTCTCTAAACAAATCCTATCAATTTTGTGTACATATATTATATATTAGATTTTTTCAAAAAAAAAAAAAAAAATTAATTAATTGATCACACAATCAGAATACCCTTTTTTATTAATTATTCTTTAAATAAAATCAATCTATAAAACATTTAAATTCAATGAAATTAAAATTTAGTTTAAATACTACTTTAGTTCGTGTATTTTTAGCATTGGTTCATTTCTTAGTCTATGAAGTAAAAATAAAAATAAAGGGATCAAAATAGTCACATTTTCAAAATACAAGGACCAAATGAACATCTTGAAACACCAAGGACCAAAATAAATAAAGGAACTAAAATAAACATTTCGAAAATATAGGGACCAAAATGAATAAAAACAAAAAATATATAGACCAAAGTAGCATTTTAAACCTTAAAATTTTAAATAAATAGCAACACATCCCACCAAGTTTAGGGGGAAAATCTAAAAAATAAATAATAAATAAATGTGGATGTTCTCTTAATATGAAAGATTGATTTTTTCATTTTAGTTTTACTCTCATAAATCTAAAATTCCTACAAAACCAAACAATTTCTTATCATATTAAATTCTGAAACTTAATAGAAGATACATGAAAAAGTGAGTAGCAATATCAACCTGTTGATGCATATTTAATACCTTCATAAAGATCAACACAGATTCTACACAATAAAGTTCATAAAGACCAACCAACAAGAACCACCAGAATTAACAATGAAATAAACTGGCTTTATCCAAATATATATATATATATATATATATATATATATATATATTAAATTGGAAAATCTATTACAAATTAGACAAGAATATGAACCTGCTAAAAGAAAACTAAAATATTTCCTTCTTAAGGAGACAGGATGAAAGGGCAATATAAAATTGAATAGAATAGTGTCATATAAGAGTACCCAGAAACATCAAAATACTACAGAGAATGTAGTGGGTAGTAATAGCAACTTTTGATAACATCTAGTATATAGCTCGGGTTGCACTGATGCAGCCCGATCAGATTATCTGGGTATTAACTAATTACTCTTTACCATCAGCCGCACGGAGTGACCCAAGTTGAACTGGAGCTTGAGTACCAACAACCTTTGATGATCCATAAACTGTCAGGTCAATGCCTTGAGACTTCTCTTTTTCAATCTGCTCCTTGATCCAGAAGTAGGTAATTCTCAAACCATCCTACATATAGTATGAAACAAGTGATGAACAAGAGAGTCATAGGAAAGCGTAGGTGACGAAAGTTTCAAAGGAACTTTTTAATCGTCGAGATGAATACAAATGGCTATTTTATCCAAATTTACCTTTAACTTCATTGTGGGAGCCCACCCGAGTTTCTCTTTAATGAGTGTGTTGTCTGAGTTACGACCCCGGACACCCTCGGGGCCAGGGATGTGGTGAATTGGAAGCTTTTTGTTGTCGAAACTAAGAACGATTTCAGCCATTTCATTCATGCTAACCATCTCATCACTTCCGATGTTCACTGGCTCGCGGAAGTCTGACTTAGTCAATCTGCAAACAGAAGATTAATTTGACAACTTTAATCTCATCCAGAGCCAGCCAAAAGTTAGTTGTTTGTATAAATTGAAAAGGTGGGAAAAGATAATGGTAGCCACAGCAGCCAGGGTAAAATATAAACAGCCGACAGCATTCCACAACACGATCTGAAAAGAAAACTACTGAGAAGAGAGGCTGCAAGCAATTGCATTCGTTGCTTCGCTCAACAAAGATATCAAACATTAAGATGAAACCAATAAGCATTGACCTGACAGAATACAGATTACACACAAAATATACACTAATTATTTTCCCTTAGCTAGAGTTGAGATGAAACCAATAAGCCAACAAGTACCTAAATTAAGATTATGCTTTATTTTCTTGTTGTTTTTGACTCATAACAGAAGTTGCTCCTTGCATTATATGTTCATGGCCCACCCCAACTAATCCCAGGAAGTCTTCAGCCACCTTGGCCCAAAGTCTTTGAAGAGTGAATCCAAATATCTCAAACTCTTTCCACCTTGGGCCACTCTTGAGGTGTGCTTAAGATTATATCAAATCCAAGAAAGTACGAACTTTAAACAATGGAATTTACAGCAATTGAGCTTTCTAACCTCAGGACACCTTCTACACATTCATCAATGAAAGTGAAAGATCTTGTCTGAAGACCATCTCCCCACATCTCAAACTTGTCTACAGAAGTGAGGGCCTTTCTGCAAAATGCAGCAGGAGCCTTTTCCCTTCCACCTATATGAATAAACCAATAGCATTAAATCTTACATAAGACCTGTCTAGAGATTAGTTCAAATTAAACATAACCATTTCTTGCATTTGGATCTACCTTTCCATGTTCCAAATGGACCATAAATGTTGTGGAACCTCCCAATTCGGCACTCAATACTGAAATCCTTAGTATAATGTTTGCACAACTCCTCTGTAGCAAGCTTCTCCAAACCATAAGCATCTTGAGGCTATGAAACAAATGTTACACGGTTTTAATAAGCACATATCTAACAGTTCGTTTTGTTTCCAAATCATTAACACAGAAGCAAATATGAACCTCAGCAGGCCAGGCATCTGACTCTTTCAAGCTCACATTAGTTTCCAATTGCTTAAATTCAGGGTAGATGCAAGCACTAGAAGCATAGAAAAACCTGCACTCAAATGATAGAAGACCAGAATTATCTGTTGGGTACTTTCTTCCTCATTGGTAGGGACATAGCCAACAACAAAGGAGGGGACAATCTCAGATCAAAAAAATTATAAACATAAATGATTTAGGATGCAAAATATTCCCCTTATAAGAATTTCTAGCTCATCCCGACCCCACCCCCAACCCACAAGCCATAACTCTAAAGGTTAAAAACATTAACCAACCCTGTACCATTAGAGATTTAAAGCATGCCTAAAAAACCATGAATTGAGAAAATTTTCCTTGAAAACTAACCTCTTGACCCCATTGATTCTTGCAGCTTCAAGCATATTGAAGCTGATCATGGTGTTATTGTACATAATAACAGAGTGGTTGGACTGGATGAAGCCCATACCACCCATATCAGCAGCCAGATTGAAGACATGGTCGACTTTCTGAGTCACCTTCAAGCAATTATCCATGACTCTGAGATCAACAAGATGGAATTCATGGCAGAACATATCCTCTGTCATGTGTTCATTCTTCTTCCAGTCAGAAGCAATGATGTAATGGCCTTCGCTCTTCAAACGCCTGGCAATGTGGGAAGCTATAAAGCCACCAGCGCCAGTGATGGAGATTCTCAGCTTCTCCGATGGCCAATAAGGCTCTCTTTCAAGCTCCTGATAAGTATAAGAGCCATAATTGGTTTCCCCTGCGCTCCCCATTCTGCACCGACAAAGGGAAGGTGAATTTCACAACGCATGGACAGAGAGATAAGAGTTTCATACAAATTTCAAACAAATCAAACCAAAACACAACACACCCAATAAAGATAAGAAGAAATCAAGAAGCACCCAGCAGTGGAAACCCTAAATCTGAACGAAAAACACGGAAAAATTCCAAAAATCAAGAAGAAGAAATTCCAGAAATGAGGAAAAGAAACCAGAGGAAGGCACAAAATCTGAGTGGGGAGTTGGGTTAATTGAATTATACCCGGAAAAAGGCAGATATTCAGGGGTGTAATAGATAGAAGCAGGGAAGAAGGGGAAATGGGGAGTGATGAAAGTTGAGAAAGGAAAAAGGGTGGAATCGAATGGCGTGGCGCAGAGCTTGCAGGCTATGGTCGCTATTAATAGACGAGAAGGTTGAAGTGAAGGAGCAAAGAAGGCCGTTCATTTACTCTTCTCTTACCTTCCCGATGGTCCCATCTGACTCTGGCTCGATAACGGCACTTCCATTTCCAAACCGATCGATTCAGGCAAAAAAATTTCTTACTTTCTTACCATTTTTGACGAAATTTTGCTTCGGCAAGTGAATTGTATAGAGCGGAGAGTTGGATTGCTCTCTTTGGGGCTTAATCATTTAACCGTCAGTTGAATTGAGTCGATAATAATTATTTGTCATCATTAAAGCGTCGGTTGAATTGAGTTGATAATAATTATTTGTCTTTTGAGTATAAAGTTGAATCGGGTTGAATTTGTTTTAAATTGAAAGAGAAAAAATCATAGAAATTCTAGAAATTCAATTTCATTATAGAATTATTTTGTTGAATCAATTTTGTGATTTTTTATAAATTCTAACATCTTGCTTACATCGCACTAGTCCATGTGCTCTGATATAAGCAAAATGTTAGATTTTGAGGAGACAAGATAATTATAATAATAACTCGGTAAACATTTAAGCCGTGTTTGATAATGATTTCGCTTTTTATTTTTGAAATTTATGTTTTTTTTTTACAATTTCTTTATGAAAAATTATTTTAATAATAAAACTGCTAAAAATATTTATAGATAATAACAAAATATCACAATTTATCTGCTATAAACTGCGACAAATCATGATAGACTACCATCTATGTTTATCATGACACATATAGACACAGATAATAGTCTATTGCATCTCAAATAGACAGTAAAATGTTGTTATATTTATGAATATTTTGGTTTATTTTATTATATTTGAAAACATCACTTTCTTTAGTGTGGTTTTCAACTTGTTTTTTATATATAGAAATTTTGAATTTTTAGTTAAAATAAATATTTGTATACTTTTTTTTTTTTTAGTTTTTAAAATTTAGCTTGAATTTTGAAGTAGATAGTAAATAACAAACTAAAGAAATTTGTGTAGAATTAGTGTTTATAAGCTTAATTTTGAAAAAAAATAAACAAAAATAAAAGCTAAGGTATAATTTGATAACTATTTTGTTTTTTAATATTTTCTCCCATTTTCTTTTCAAATGGTTTTCGTTTTGTTAAGAAAACATTTGAATTCTTAGTCAATTCTTGAAAAAAAAATTAATACACCTTTTTAAATATAAACAGAGAAGTTGAGAATAGAGAATTATGTAATTACTTATTTAGGTGTGCATTCGTGTATGCATGCACGTGTGCGAACTTTTGATTTATTCTCTATTATTTAGTTCTATTTCCGATTTAGGCATTATAGCTATTTTTCTTTATTTTGCAAGTTCTCTCTTCTCTAAATTATTAATTATTGATATACACAATATTTAAGAACTTTTGACTTCTTATCTACTATTTTGTTATTTTACTAATTTAAGCTTCCAAGACTTTTTTCTTTTTTTAAAAATCCTCTCTTTCTTAAATTATAAATTTGCCGTTGATATCACGGGAAGATCGTATATGTTTTCTCTTAGCTAAAATTTGGCATCATCAGTATGTATATATGTAGAAAAAAAAACACCATATAATTTAATTTTTTTAATTAAAATTTTCAATATAAAAAGTTTATACTTAACTAATTAATTAATAATTTAATAAAAAGGAAAGTTGAAGTGAACTTAGCTTAGATATAATTGATATGCATTTTCTCCATTGAGATAAGATGAGATTGGAAGTTTAATTCCTCATTTTTTTCAATTGTTGTACTAAAAAATAAAATAATGAAAAACAAGATCTTTACGTCTTGTTTAACAACGATTTTATTTTTAGTTTGTAAGATTTTGAAATCTATGTTTGTTTTTTTCCAATTTTAGTTTTCATTTTTCTTAAAATAAATATTTGAATTCTAAGTCAAATTCCATAAAACAAAAACTCTTTTTTTTAGTTTCAAAACTTGACTTGATTTTTTAAAAGATTAGTAGAATATTGATACCAAAATAAGGAGATTAATTCATAAATGAATTTTCAAAAATAAATAGTTATCAAACGAGACCTTAATGACATGTTTTTTTTTTCTTTCTTTCTTTCTTTTTCTTTTTTTTTTTTTTTGGTTGAATGTGAGGTATTTGCTCACTTTTTAGTCAAAGATATATGTCTTAACTAGTATAGCTATATTCAAATTATTACATTATTGTGTAGTACGAGTTTTTTAACACGTGCATTACACGTGGTATTTCCAATTATATTATCATATTGATAGAAGTCTCATTTTATTTTATCGTATATTAAATATAGATTTTCTAAAAAGAATATGGCACTGCAGACTCGACTCAGGATGAGGATTCCGCTTTAAATAATGTTGCTATGAGTCAAAAGAACTGGTAAGCTATCTTGCTAAACAAAGGGAAAAAGCACTTACAGGTTGCCCTCGTTGCAAGGGGCTGGTCAATCAGACTCAATCTGAACCCTTGATTTTTGAGTATGTATCCATCGTTTGTGCGTTATAATTTGGAAAAATAGTTATTTATATGGTTATAGAAAATTAAATATTATTAAATTTTTAAAAATTATAAATTTTCTATATAATCAAAATAAAATCATAAAGTGTATAATTCTTTGTATATGAATAGATTGGCAAAACTTTTAATATTGAAAATTTTTATAATTTGTCAAAGTGAATTTAGATTGGTGGTAATTTTTTGTATTCTTCTCGTTTCTTATATATTTTTCTCTTTTTTTTCATGTGATTTAAATTATAATCTTTATTTTAAAGAACTAACTAATCAAATTTAGTAACTTTTTAAGAATCCATTATTAAGTATAATTATAGGCAAAGTTATAAACATTATAGTGAATTCTTAGAAGTGAATGGACAAAATGTTATATGTTCAAGTTGTTTATATTTTAGATTTTCACTTTATTTTGTCAATTTTTTAAGTAAATTTAAATTATTATTTTCAATTTAACCTTTTTCTCTAATTTTAAAAAATGATTGAGCTGTAAGAAGATAAAATCATAAATTTTAGAAATAATTTGACAAAATTTCAATATTATAATGTACCATAAACTAATTTTAAAATTCATAAAATTTATAAAATTTAATAGTAATAATAATACGAAAAATTATTATAAATAGAAAAAATATCAAACTATTTACAAATATAGAAAAATTTTCGTGATAGAAACTGTGATAGACTGCGATAGACTTCTATCGCTCTTTATATCATTGAGCAATAGAAGTCTAACGGGGTCTATCGCACAATGATAGAAGTCTATCCCGGTCTTTTACTGAGATTTTTCTATATTTATAAATAATTTGACCCATTTTGCTATATTTGAAAACATCCCTAATAATAATAATTACCATTAATTTATATTAATTTTCAATATTATTTAAAACAAACTAAGCACATCGTAGATTATTTGTATATATACTTAACTCAAAGCATTATTTCGGCTTAACTTCAGTTGACATTATATCATTTTCAAGCATTCCGACCTATTTACATATCTTCAAGTATTCTCTTAAATAATTTGTAAAACAAAAAATATGACTAAAAATTAAAATTAGATTAAATAATTTAATAGAAATTATAAGGCAATGTAAGATAGAGGGTAAAATAGGAAAAACAAGCCTAAGTAGAAGAGAAAGTTCAAATGTTTGTAAAAAAAAAAATGACGAGAATTACTTATATAGTTGTAGAAGATAAAAGTTATAAAACCTTTGAGATCTCATCATTAAATATATACTTAAAGGTAAATTTATAAATTTTAGAAAATTAAATTCTAAAAATAAAGAGAATTTTTTTTTTTTCATATTTTAACATTTTATCTCTTAAATATGTATATGTTATTTATGGATGTGAGAATGTGAAAAAGATAATAAATTATTAATGTTAATGTTAATTAAATAATAATAAATATTGAAACAATTCTAAAAAAGTAACACATTTTTTTTAACAAAACCACGAGACAATATGAGTGTTTTTTTTCTTCTCATTATCATTCTTTTATTATTATTTTAAAATAAATTAATAAGGATAATTAAATTTTCTTTAAAATCAAATACGATGTTGTAAATTTTATATTTGTTGACGGCCAAAGTAGCCCAAACATATTACCCACTTAAGTCACTTTTTAAAATAGTAAGATAAAGATAATAACAATTAAACAAAATTATTATAACTTTTTAAGAATGAAATGAGAAATGTCTTTACATCCAAACTCTATAAATTCCTTTAAAAAATTGTTCTTACTTTTTATTTATACTTGATAGTTCAATTTTAATTAATTATTGGCCATTAATTATTTAATTTAATATTTCTAATTAATTAAAAATATTATGAGGCATTAAATTACACATATTTTTTTCTCAAAAAAAAAAAAAAAAGCATAAGCTTGTAAGTGATGAATAATCTAATATCTTTCAACAAATATTTTACATAAAATTAAAATAAAGGAACAAAGAAAAAAATCAAAGATTCTAGATATACAACTCAATTTCTTAAAATAGATATGCTAAATTTCTAAATATTGATAGACAAACACAATCATATTTGACTTCGTCAAATTAAAAGTAAAGTTGTAATGTCATAAGCTTGGGGATATAGATCCACATGCACATTCATTTGCAATTTTAATATATACCACCAAAACACATGTAACCCGTACAATTTTTAATATATCACCAACATCTTGAAATGTTTTGAAGATTGAAAAAGTTTTGAGAACAAACAGAAATACAAAGAACAAAAATAAAGAAAAAAAAATGATGAAACTTAAGTGTTGGTGAAGAAAATTGTAAATAAAATGCTCATTATATAAATAGTAAAGTGTGAGGTACAAAATCTTTTTGAATTCTATAACTTTTAAAATTCAATTGTGAATTATAATTAAAGAATGGTGCAGGAAAAAAATTTTCCATTCCAACATTTTGTTTTATCATATATATTAATAGTTAATTATTAATTAATTAATTAACTAACTAACTAAGTTTAATCAATTGATATAAAATTGAAACAGCGGTGGATCCATAACTTTATGTGCGGACACATTTGAATATAAGGTTGAAGTTTAGTCATGAACTTTTAGATTTGTGTTTATATAGTTCCTAAGCTTTAGAAAATGTTTATTATGTCTTCAAATTTTTTATTTTTGTATTTAATAAATTCTTAAAATAACAAATTTACATCTAATACGTTTCTTACGTATATGAAAAAGTTAAAAGTTATATTAGACATTAAATTTTATTTTGTACTTAATAGGTATAATTAGTCATCTTTTTAAAACTAGTGTAACTATGAATTACAAATTTTAAAATTTAAGGTTCAATTAGACACAAAACATTTTTTTTCTCATAAGACGGTTAATTTTTTAAATATTTTAAACTTTTCTGAGGTCTATTAGGTATATAATTCAAGCCATTTATAGAATTATAAGACATTTTGAAAGAACTAGAGACAAAATGAAAAGTTTAAGAGTTTATTAATCACAATTTCCAAAACTTAAGAACTAAATTTGTAATTTACCTTTATAATACTAATTAAAGCACTAAAAAAATAATACTAATTAAAAAATAGTATCATAAACCTTTAGAAAATTATTCACTCAGTATATAAAAAGAAAATCAATCAATTCTACTAAAATAATTTTATAAGCATCTAAAAATATTTGTACTTTTCCGTATAAATCTGTGTGTGAAAAATTAAAATGCAACTAAATTTTTGGGAAATATCTTAAATATTAAAATATTTATAACTAATAGCAAAATACATTGTCTTTGTCTACATGCAGTAGATCGCAATAGATCGTGATTGACTACTATTTGTATCATGATAAATAGTAAAATTTTATTATATTTGTAAATATTTTTATTTTTTTTTATATTTTAAAGGAACCCTTAATTTTTTTTTGCATAGTTTACATGCATTAAAAATTGAAATATTATATATATTTTTTAAAATAAAAAATAATAATACTTTATGAGACACGTGGTGAATATAACTTAAACGTGTAAATTAAAAATTAAAAAAAATTAAAAAACCAAAATTTATTATTTTCGAAAAACAAAACTTGAATTTGTGAAAAGGCTGCCGTGCTTCAAGCAACCTCATATCAGTTGACAAACAATCTAATAAATAAAATTCAACTACAATTTTGTTTATATTTAGAAAAAAAAAATTAAAAAAAAACTTTTGATTCTCAAATTTTCATAAAAGTAGTAATTTAGTCTATAAACTTTGGTTTGAACAATTTAATCATTGTATTTTCAATTTTGTAACAATTTAGTCTATAAACTTTAGTATATAACAATTTAGTCATTGTACTTTCGAATTTGTAATAATTTAGTCCCTAACATAAAAAAATTTATCAAAATTAGATGTCAATTTTTATTATTTTATGATGTAAACTTTGTATGCTATAAAAATATTGAGTCTCTAATTAGTATGTTTATTTATTTATGCAAGAAATCTCATTAAATTTTAATACTAATGTCTACAATAAGAATTAAATTGTTACAAATTTTAAAGTACAAAGGACTAAATTGTTACAAACTAAAGTATAGAGACTAAATTGTTAAAAAATTGAAAGTCCAAGGACTAAATCGTTACAAACTAAAGTATAGAGACTAAATTGTTAAAAAATTGAAAGTCCAAGGACTAAATCGTTACAAACTAAAGTATAGGGACTAAATTGTTACTTTATGAAAGTTTAGGGGCAAAAAAACATACAATATGTAAAATGACACAATCTAGGGAAGGCTAAATTGTTACAAAATTGAAATTTCAAGAACTAAATTGTTACAAACCAAAGTATAAATTGTTATTTTTCATGAAAGTTTGGAGACTAAAAGTGATTTTTTATTTTTTAAAAAAATATATCTAAAATGACACAATATCTGACCTCTTAATAGCTCCCCACTGGCTGATAAAGGAATACGGTTAAACCACTGTCATCGTGGATTGTAATTAATTTGAAATTATATGTGTTGAAGAGAGTTTGAAATGTGGTTTGATGTGTTCACCATTTTGTAATTAATTTAAAAATTAAAGGGTATAAATGTCCAAAAATAAATTTTCAAACATGATGACTTTTAAATAATAGAATAGATATGTTTTTAAAATTAATTAAAAACTAGAGTTTATTATTGGAAGGAATTGTAAAATATATTGTAAATAACTAATAAGATTTAAATAGAAGGAAGCTCTAATTCACTTTATGGAGCATTATAATATATGTTACGTTCTTTTCTCTAATTTTCTTTTCTTTTTAGATAGAAAGCAGTATAATATGTTTGAACTTTGACCCAAAGAAAATAATTATATATTGTTTTTTGTTCCTTTTGGAATAAATCGCGTAGAAAAGAGGAAACGAATATATATATATATATATATATATATATTTGACTCCATGGAATAAATAATATTCTTTGACTTATTTTTCAAATTTATTCTAAATATATGAAAGTTAAAATTAAATTGCTTTTATTATGGTCTAAACTTTCATCATAATTTAACTTTAGTTGACGAAAAAAAAAAATAGTCCTGTTTTAGGTTGAAGGTTGAAAATTTTTCTCAACATATGTAATTTTATATATATATATATATATATAAGATAAATAAAGCTTATTTTGTAGTAGTAACAAATAAACTTTAGGATGTTAAGTAGTTGTAGGGGTTTAAGAAGTAATCACATGGATGCATTAGTAGAAAAATGTGAATCTAACTTAGTGTTTAAAGTATTGTTTTCTATTTTGAAAATAGAGTACATGCTACAACTTGTCTTGTTGGAATGTACAACTAAGAATGTGTTGGATCATATAATTTATGATGTTAATTGATGTTATTTCTTACTAATAAAAAAGATGTTTTTGTAAGCTTTTAATCATGATATAATTATGGCCAAAGTGAGCTCGTCTCTGTCCAAGAGGTTGAATGTTCAATCCCACATCCTACAATTGTTGTATTAAAAAAATCATGATGTATAACTATGAGAAAATAAAATTAAACTTTTGAAGTCTTATTAAAAAAAGTTTAAATATTATTTTGGTCCTTATACTTTATTTTATTTTTGTTCATTTTGGTTATTATATTTTCAATATATTCATTTTAGTCCTTGTACTTTCAACTTTCAGTCATTTTGGTCCTTATACTTTCAACTTTGGTACATTTTAGCCCTTGAACTTTCAAAAAGTGATCATTTTTCCTCTTAAAAATGAAAATGAAGGACCAAAAATTATTCCTTTTTAAAAATATATGAACCAAAGTTGAAAGTATAAGGACGAAAATGAACGTTTTGAGAGTATAAGGAGCAAACTGAACCAAAGTTAAAAATATAAGGACAAAAATAAACATTTTAAAAGTAAAAGAACCAAAATGAACTAAAATAAAAAATACAAGGACCAAAGTAGTATTTAAACAAAAAAAAAAAAAAAATTACGCCCATCACACCTATTTTGTAAGATGAAAATTTTAGGTAATGAACTCTTTTTTTCATTCTAAAATTTAATGAAGAATTCAAAAACTTTAATTTAACATTATTTAATATTGATAATATAAAGGAAAAATTTTTTCAATGACAAAACAGTTGAAAATATTTATAAATAATAGCAAAATATCACAGTTTATTTGTGATAGACTACGATAGACTAGTATATGTGTCTATCATGACACATATAGACATAGATTGTAGTCTACTGCAAATAGATAGTAAAATTTTGCTATATTTATAAATATTTAGATTTATTTTCCTATATTTGAAATGACCCTAATATAAATTATCATTATCAGGATAAAATTATATACATGAAAAAAAAAAAAAAAATTGTATAGTTCCTTAGAATTGAAATACACCTCAAACTAAATGCATTCTTACACCATCATATCAATGAATTTACAAACTTAAATTGCATCCATTGTTAATTTACTTTTGACTAGCCAGCATTATAGGTATTTTTAAGGTTTTAAAATAAAATTTAATTGTAAGATTTCAAAATTATTCAACAAATATATAATATCATTTTAGTCCTTATACTTTGAAGTTTGTTTAATTTTAGTTTTTATATTTTCAATTGTCCAATTTGGTCTTTATACTCTCAAATATTTTAAATTTAATTTCTTATAATTATTTTTTTATTGAATTTGATTAAATAATAATAATAATAATTTTCATGATATAATTTGTGAGTATTTTCAAAATATATAGTAAAATGCTAATAAATAATAACAAAATTAAAAAATCAATTATAAACTAACAGTAGGGAATAAGTTCAAGATTTTTTAAAAGTACTAAAATTGGACCATTGAAATTAAAATGACTAAAATTAAATAAATTTCGAAGTATAGAAACCAAAATGTTATTTTAACCTCATCAATTTAGTCATTCCTCGTTTAATCTTGGCTTAGGGACCTCTTATCCCTAAGGCTTATTGTAACGACCCGACTAATACATCCTAATCAGACCATTACTCAATGCATGCAAATTTTAAGAAAAGACACGACGCTGAGTAATAAGAAAGAAATAATGCTACTTACGGAAATTTCTGTTTTTATTTAACCCAAGAAAAACAATGAATAACCATATAGAAAGAATTTTTGGTTCGGGGTACCCCTAATAAAATCAACAAAATTCCATGAACAGAAAACAAAAAAAAATCCATATACAAAATAAAAGACAAGCCTCAAAAAAATGCAGTGCTAGGCGGAAGCTACTATGGGTCCCGTGAAGCCATCAAGGATTCCTCTTGTCATTCGCCAGCACGTTCTTTCCCTTACCTGAAAAAAATAAGATGAAAGGGTGAGCAATTATATTACTCAGTAAGTGACCCCACTACCGAAGCCGGGCTAGGCACCCAAGTCCTTTAAGTGCATTAGTCATACAACAGGCATATCAACATACTTCAATAGGAAACTGGTTATACTGGCACCCAAGTCCTTTAAGTGCATTAGTCATACGACAAGCATATCAACATACTTCAATAGGAAAACTAGTTATACTAGCACCCAAGTCCTTTAAGTGCATTAGCCTTAAGACAGGCATATCTAACATACTTTTATAGGGAACTGGTTATACTCTCCCTACAGTTGGATTTGGATGTCCACAAACCTCTGGAGCCCCGAAGGAACTCTTACCTCTGGTGATCTCGAAGGATCACAAACCTCTGGTGATCCCGAGGGACCACAACCTCTAGTGAACCCGAAGGAACACATCCTCTGGTGACCCCGAAGGACCACAACCTCTGGTGAACCCGAAGGAACACAACCTCTGGTGACCCCGAAGGACCACAACCTCTGGTGAACCCGAAGGAACACAACCTCTGGTGACCCCGAAGGACCACAACCTCTGGTGAACCCGAAAGAACACAACCTCTGGTGAACATCCAACCGACGTAGGGGAGTTACCACTACCCAGTACTCATGACCAATTTAAATTCTCACTCCTTTCCTTCCATGGATTTATACACTAACAGCGCTGTTTACAATCATCTCATAATACAAGCATAAGCATTTCACATACATCCTTTAAAACATGGAAAAATCATACAAGCATGCTATCTCAATGGGGCGTAGAAGTATTACTCATCGTGGCAACTAAACATAAGGCGGGAAGGTGGTTCAGGTAGTAAAGTCACTTACCTGAGCAATTATATTCACTTATCCACACGGCAGTCTGTTGGAAAGTTCTTGATCCACCAAGTGTGACTTAGCTTGCAGTTGCTCCAATCTTTTTTACCCAACACAATTCCCGGCCACCTAAGAGAATTTTTATCACATAAGTCTCAAGCATCAACAGTTTAACCAAATTATGCTATAAATTTTCCTTGGGTCCGAGGTACTTACTCGAACGCTACCGGTTTGGCGACGAGTAATCAGGCGAGTGTTTGATTGAAACGGCAGCGGAGGAGCACCAGCGGCGGAAGAGAGAGAAAATAGGCGACGGAAGAGAGAGAAACCGGCGGCGGTGCTGAAGAGAGAGAGAGAGAGAGATCGAAGCCGGCGACGCTGCTGTTAATGAAGCCGGCAGCCGCGAGGGAGAGGAAGAACACCCGGCGGCTGGCGGCTGGCGACAAAGAGAGAGAGAGAGAGAAATCGCGGCGCTGCAAGGAGAGAGAGGAAGACCGGCGGCGCGGCTGCTGGTTCGCGGCGGCGACGAGAAGGAGAAGGCAAACGAGCTGGCGGCGGCAGTCCACTTGCGAGGAAGAAGACGAAGAAGAAGAAGAAGAGAAGAGGGAAGTCGGCGGCGGCGGGTGAAGAAGAAGAAAAACCAGGGGGGGGCGGCGCGCACGCGAGGAAGGAGAAGAAAATCTTTTTTTTTCTTTTTCCTTTTTTTTTTATTTTGGCACGCAAATCGAGGCCTATTTATAAAAAACCCTAATTCCCTATTCCTTCCTCTTTTTCCCCTTTTCTTTTCCAACCAAACAAAATAAAAACAAATAAAATCTTCTTCAACCAAGATTTACTTCAATTATCCAAATAAAATCAAATAAAATCTTCTACAACCAAGATTCACTTCAATTATCCAATCCCACCAAAATTAATCACCTTATTTTACTTGCCCCAATTATCTCTCTTTTTCTAAATTTCAAATTTTTCCTTAGCTCAAATTTCGAAATTTTCCATCTTAGCTTAAATAAAGACATGAATACATAAAGATAACTATATTATTTTTTTTACACATAATAACTTAAACTTATTTACTAGGAGGATTTACCCCAACGATTTGGGGTTGTTACACTTATAGCTTATGTTTTCCCTTTTTGTTTAATATGTTATCCATGCTTCTCGTAAAAAGTTGAAATTAAAATATTATGAGTAAAATAATAAAACAATAAAATACATAGGTGGCCAAAGCGAGCTTAGTTCAGACTTTTCATCCTAAACGTGGGAGATTCAATTCATCATCTCCACTATTGTTGTAAAAAAAATCATACATAAATCGATAAAATATTTAACAATTTTAAGTGGTTAATATATTGAAAAAGTATAATTAATGTTAGTTTCATCCAATTTAATTGAAATTTTAAAATAGAGAATTAAAGCAAATATGAATCTGACTTAGTGTAGTTGACATATATATATTTTCATAAGACTAAAGATTCAAATTCACACATATGTTGTATTTAAAGAAAAAAGAAAGTAGAGAATCAAAGTTTACCCATCAAAATTAGCATAATTCAACTGATATAGCATTTGTACTATCGTAAGTCTATTAAAATTGTGTTCTCTACCGAAAAGGCCTATCTTTTTTGAAGAATTGTTGTGTTTTTAACTTTTAGAATAATAATAATAATTTTATTCATATTTTTCAACTATTTTAACTTTGAATTTTGAAAGGATAAAATAAAACTTTAAGATATATTCTTGTTGAAATGAAAAATGAGAATTGATATGAAAATGGAGTGTAAAATAAGAAAATATTTTGAACAAATTATATATTATTCAATTGTATATAAAAAGTGGAAATCCTTATTAAGGAAATAGAAGATAAATAATAGTAAAAGATAGTACAACCCAAGTAATGCAACATAATAGGCCTCTTACCTTACCGTTGGACAACAGGACACTTTTCATCCCATTAGGAGCGTGTTTTAAAAAGAAAAATAGTATTACATAATTTTTTTAAAAAAAAAAAAAAAAAAAAAATCTTATACATTTCTAAAACGTTTTTAATTTTTTTTTTTTAATTCAATTAGATACCAAACCAATTCATTTTTTAAAAACTAAAAACTAATTAATAAATTACATCTTAATTCTATTTACAATGACATGCCTTAATTTTTGGAATATTTGTTATATTGATAGGCCATTTGTTTTTCTTTTTGGAAAGTAGATAATTAAAATCTTAGATGTCCGAAATTATAAATATACGAAATTATAGATGTTCAACATCTTTAAATAATCATATTTGTTTTGTAGGAATACTTTTGCAGATATCTAAAGTAGAAATTCCAAGAATTCATTCAAATTTTTTTAAAATATTTAAAGACTTACTCTCAAGGTTCATGCAATTTAGAAGTTGGCAAAGTAGCATAGACTAAAGTGACTTACTATAATCTTTTGTTCACTTTTCAATTTTGTTTGTAAACCTACAAAGTGATTTAATCCAATCCAAAATTTGATGGAAAAAATTCTTTTAACTAAAGGAGGGTTGTTAAGAAATGTTATATATATATATACACACACACTAAGAGAGGATTTTTTTTTTTAAAAAAAAAGTAAAACATATTTTTAGATTAAATTAAAGTTTGAAATTAAGAAGATAATCAACCCATCTCTAATCCAAGTCAAAATAAAAAAATTATTTTAACTAATAGAGGATTATCAATTTTAGATTTGGAGGATAATCAAATCATTCAAACCAAAATAAAAAAAATAAATAATAAAAAAGATTACCCAACAAAACTATCACAAAATTTTTGAAAAACATATATACGTTTTGGTTTAAACTAAGAAATAACCAAATCGTCCAAATAAAAAAAAAAATTAACTGAAGGAGGATTATCACTAAATTTTAAAAGGATAATGGAAAAATAATAAATTAATTAAAAGCCAATTCATGCTAGGTTGAAAATAATTTAAAAAATCAAAATTTGGAATTATTTTGTGAAAAAAAAAACCAAATAAAAGATCGAATGTGAGGTTATTAGTTATATTTTTAGATAGTTTTTAAATAAAACATCAATTCCCTCAATTAAATTTAATTGATTAATAGATTTTTTTTTTTTTATTCAATCAATTACGGATTTTAAAATCTAAAAGTTATTCGTGATTTTATCTAATTGGTTGGCATCTAGTTCCGAATATAGAAAACTAATAGATCTTCTCTATGCATAAAAGTAGGTAACAAATAAAGTTGACTTTGAAATAAATTCAAAATGCAAAAGGGTAAAGAATATTTCATTCTATTTTATACTATCTAAGGGTTATGAACTTATGTGGAGCAATTAATTTTTAATTTTCCATTTCCCCTCTCAATTGATGGCCATAAATACATTTTTGGTAATTTCACATTAAAAGAACAAAATTCATTAAAAAACATATTTTATTTTTAATTCATGTTAACAAAAATCTCATGTTATATCTAATTCACGTAAAAAGGAAAAAAAATAAATTTTATCTCTAATTCACGTTAGTTATACTATTCAAAAGAAGCTATGTGAGAAACTTCTAATTTTTCCTTTTCCTACATTTTAATTGATGGTTTATAGGATATCTCAGATAATTTCACGTTAAAAGAAAAATTCATAAACAATCAAAATTTATTTCTAATTCACGTTTTTAGAAAAGAAAAAAAAATCTTATGTTATCTCTAATTCATGTTAAAAGAAAAATAAATGCTAAAAAATCATATGTTATTTCTAATCCACGTTAAAAGAATTTTTTTATAAAAAAGAATCATATTTTTTCTCTAATTCATGTTTGAAAAAAAAGATCTCATGTTATCTCTAATTCATGTTAAAAGAAAAATAAATGCTAAAAAATCATATGTTATTTCTAATCCACGTTAAAAGAATTTTTTTATAAAAAAGAATCATATTTTTTCTCTAATTCATGTTTGAAAAAAAAGATCTCATGTTATCTCTAATTCATGTTAAAAGAAAAATAAATGCTAAAAAATCATATGTTATTTCTAATCCACGTTAAAAGAATTTTTTTATAAAAAAGAATCATATTTTTTCTCTAATTCATGTTTGAAAAAAAAGATCTCATGTTATCTCTAATTCACGCTAAAAGAAGAAAAAAAAAAAAAAAACTCACGTTCTATTTCTAATTCACTCTTTTAAGAAAGAAAAAAAAAAAACTAATGTTATCTCCAATTCACATTAATATATATATATCATCATCATCATTTTTTGTAAACACCCTTAATTTTATCACATTAACATAATTTGATTGTAAATAAAAATAAAATAAAAATTACTTTAAATGACAAAGTTGAAAATATTTGCAAACAATAGTTATATATCATTGTTACAACCCAAATCTTTAAGGTAAATCCTCATTATGCATGAAAAGGAAATTATATTTATTTATATGTATTTATGTATTTATTTAGTTTAAGGAGGAAAGTTTTAAAATTTGAAATTATAGAGGTTGGTGAGTCGGATTTAAGGAAATTATTGGAAATTGGCAAAAGATAGCTTCTTTTATTTTATTTGGTTGGGAAAAGGAAAAAGTTGGAGTTAATGGGCTAAGGAGGGGAAGGAATTAGGATTTATTTTAAATCCTCCTCGATATACATGTAGTCAAGAAAAGAAGGAAAAAAAAAAAAAAAAGCCCTCTCTCTCCCTCTCCGCCGCCTCTCTTTCTCCTCACTCCCTCCCCGCCGCCTCCCTCTTCTTTTGTTCTCCCTCTGCCCGCCATCTCTCTCACTCTCCGCCATCTCTCTCCCTCTCCGTCGCCGTCTCTCTCCCTCTCTGCCGCCATCTCCCTCCCTCTCCGTCGCCGTCTCTCTCCCTCTCTGCCGCCATCTCCCTCCCTCTCCGTCGCTGTCTCTCTCCCTCTCTGCGGCCATCTCCCTCCTTCTCCATCGCCATCTCTCCCTCTCCGTCGCTTCTCTCACGCTCTCCCGTGGCTCTCGCTCTCTAGCTCTCTCGTTGATCTCGCTAACTCACGCTCCTCCCACTCTCACACTCGGAAATCACGCTCTCCACACCAGGATCACACTCTCACGCTCTCGGACTCTCGCTCTCTCGCTGGCTCTCGCTCTCTCTGACTCTTGCTCTCTCGCTCGGCTCTCCTCTCGCACAGAATCTCATTCTCAGCTAATCGACAATCGCCGGACCAGTACTCCCTAAGTAAGTATCTCAGGAGTAAGTATCTCAATCCTGAATAGGTTAGTGGCATGTTTTGGCAATTATTTGGGAATACGAATTAATTGGTAAATCTTAATCTTAATAGGTGGTCAGCGTTTGTTTTAGTCCGTAGAGTCAGAGGAAACTGCGAGTTTGGTCACGTTCGAGTAAGGACTCTCTCGAACAAATTTTGGATTTGCTTATGATAGGTTAGGGTTGATGAATAACTTAAGTTAGGGGAATTTTATTCCCAGTTTGTTCAGGAATTTTTGCAAAGGTTGCAGTGTGGTTAACTTTATGATCAATCCTCAAGTAAGTGATCTTACTACCTGAACCGCCTTCGGGCCTTATGTTTAGTTGCCATGATGTAGTAGATTTTCAAAGCCACGAATGATTTAAGATGCTTGTATGAAATTTCCATGTCTTTAAGTTGTATGTGCCTGATAGTGTATAAGCTTATACTATGAGATGTTTATGAATAGTACTGTTAATGTATGAATCCATTAATCCATGGAAGCAGTGTGAATTTGATTGATCATGTATGATGGGTAGTGGTAACTCCCCTACGTCGGTTGGATGTCCACAGGAGGTTGTGTTCCTTCGGGATCACTAGAGGATGTGTTCCTTCGGGTTCACTAGAGGTTGTGTTCCTTCGGGTTCACTGGAGATTGTGTTCCTTCAGGTTCACCAGAGGTTGTGCTCCTTCGAGTACTCGATTCGAGTGCACTAGAGGTTTGTGTTCCTTCAAGATCACCAGAGGTAAGAGTTTCCTTCGAGGCTCTAGAGGTCTGTGGGCATCCATAACCAACGGTGGGCGGGTATAACCATTCCCCTATAGAAGTATGATAGATATGCATATCTCATGTTTGACGCACCTAAAGGACCTAGGTGCTTAGCCCGACTCCAGTAGTGGGGGTCACTTACTGAGTAATTACTCAACTTTTCATCTTATATGTTTTTTAGGTAAAGGAAGAAATGTGCCGGCGAATGACAAGAAGAATCCTTGATGGTATTACGGGACTCGTAGTAGCTTCCGCGTAGTCATGCATGTTTTTACTAAAATTGTGGCCAACTGTCTAATTCTATTTTGAGACTTGTCTATTTATTAATTATGTGGATTTTTCATTCATGCAGTTTCTTTTATTGATTTTTAGGGGTACCCCGAACCAAAATTTCCTTTTATACTTATTAAAGTGTTATTTTCTTGAACTAATATAAGTAGAAATTTTCATGAAAAGCTTTGATCCTTCTTCACTATTCAGCATAGTGTCGTTCTTTGAAGTTTTGCATGATAGACTGCGATAAACTACTATTTGTATCTATCATGATGGATAGACAGATACTAGTCTATCGCAGTCTATAATAAATAGGTAGTGAAATTTTGCAATAATTTGTAGATATTTTGGTTCATTTTTTTATATTTGAAAACAACCTTAAATAAAATCAAATTACCATGTGAAATTGAAATATAAGGTACCTCCAATAAAATTTTTTTAAAAAAATCTAAGGTATCTCCCATCTTTTAAGAAAATTATTATAAATAAATTAAAAAATTAAGTTATTTACAAAATTAGAAAATTTTCAAATAAACTGCGATAGACTTCTATTGCTACTATAGAAATCTATCCAGGTCTAACATATTTGTAAATAATTTGACTTATTTTATTATATTTGAAAACATCACAATCATATATTTTTTTTGTTAGCGTCACCATAAATGAAAAATCAATATTATAATTAAGTTCAAAATAAAATCAAATTATAATTTGAAATCTAAGTTCTTGTATAATGCTCAAATTAAACCTCCAATTTTTTTTTTTCTACATATCTTCTCTTTTTCCTCACGTTTTATCATAACGAGGATTGTTGTAGTTTTTTTTTTTTTTTTTTTTTTTTTTTCATCCACGAGGATAAGTCTAATGTGCTTGAGTTGGATGGTGTTTCTTTAAAACCATGTTTGACATTCTAAAGATGTTTTGGGACTCTCAATCTTTGATAACTAACGCATTAGAAGAGAAAGCTTCTTTTTTTCTTACTTTCCTTACCTGGAGGTTTGTTATGCTTGTATCTCTAGATGTAGTTTTGTAGTCTAGTTTTCTTGTTTGTTTACTAAAAGAATAAAAAAAAAAAAAA
>QLSR01000282.1:1553158-1567666 GCA_031780015.1 Citrullus colocynthis
TTTGGTCTTCGTTAAGCTTCTACGTCTTTTTTCCACCTTTAGAAATACATATCACCCCTAATTTTTCTGGTTTTGATATCTTTCTTTTTTAATGTTATTTTTTCCTTTTTCTTTTCTCTCTTTTTTTCCCCCTTATTCCTACTTTTCTTTTTTATGTCTGGAAAGAGGTATTGCCTCTCTCCTTTTTATATAGAAAAGTATGATGAAATTTTATAAAGAAAAATAATATTTTGGTTTAAATTAAAAATTTTAAAACTAGTAGGATAATTAAGATCCGTTTTGTAATTTTTTTAGTTTTTTTATTTTTTTAAAATTAAATTCATTTTTTTTTCATTTTTATAATATTTATAGTACAATGATTGAATTCATAGCCAAATTCTAAAAACAAAAACAAGTTTTTAAAAGGTTTTTTTTGTAATTTTTAAAATTTGGCTTAGTTTTTTTAACCATTCGTAAAAAGTATATTACAAAGGAATAATTTTACAGGTAGAAGTAGTCTCTATAGGCTTAATTTTCAAAATTTTCAAAAACCAAATACTTACCCAATGGACCTAAATTATCCAAATAAAAAATAGATAATTGTACCGTCAAAATTATAAAAGCATTTTTTTAAAAAGCTAATAAAGCGGCTTATCACAAATTTTTAAAAAGAACAAAAAAATATATATATTTTAGTTTAAATTAAATTAAGAGGATAAACAAATCATCCAAATCAAAATGAAAAGATATATATTTTTTTCAAATTAAGGGAAGTATGTTATGAAAATTAAATTTTATTAAGGAAATAAAAAAAATCTGTTTTAGATTGAAGATTTTTTAAATAAAATCAGAAAGGTAATTTAATGGGCTCAAATATAACAAAAGAATCAAAGAAAATTTCACTGTTTATCTGCGATACCGTTGTAAATATGTTTAGCAATTTTATCGTTTAAGATAATTTCCCTAATTTAATTAGCGAATCAAAATTTAAAAGAAATAAATTTGAGAAATTATTACGAATTTTTGTTAAAAATTTAATAATAATAACAGTTTCTTTTAAATTAAAGTATAAAATTAAAAAAAAAAAATCAAATCATGTAAGACAGAATAAATAAATAAAAAAAAAATTACTATTTTAATTAAGAGAAGAATATTAAAGTTTACCCTTTTAAAAAGTAATTCTTTGTTAGACCCTAACATTCAAGTTTTATGTTTATGCATTAAATTTTTAATATTATGGAACATGTGCAATGACACGTATGTAGTATCCAAGTAATATAGTACAAAGATGAGATGACTTAGATGAGGACTATATTGAATTTGAGGTTGAAAGGAAATGTGGAAACTAAGATTGTAATTTACGTATAACTTTGGTATTTGACCATATACAATCTTTTAATTAATGTTATCCCTATTATTTTTAAACTTTCAATTTTACCTATTATATAATAAAATTTTGAGATCAATTTCTTCTGAGTTAAAATTGTGATTTAACATTTTTAAAATATTTTTTAAAAATTTTATTAAAAGCTTAAAATATACCTTATCCTATTTAATTATAAAAACTATGTCTTGCACTCTTACTCAAATGCAAATTATTATTCCATATTTTGATTAGCAGAGATATGGTAGGGATTATTAGAATAAAGAGAGTGATTGATGTAAAAGAGTTTCAAACATTAAAAATCATATTATTAAAATTTGTAAGTACTGAAAAAATTAAATATTGAATCTAACAAACATAATGTATGAGGATTTAATGTTTCACCCTATTGTGTAATATTATTATTATATATATATATTTTTTTATTTAGATAATCACTGGCACACTTTGTTTGAACGTTGCAGAAAGAAAATTAAAGAGTAGAAGTCTAGGAGATTTCAAACTCTTAGATTAGTTATTTATAGAAGATCCCATTTTTTAATTGTCATTGTTGACTTCACCATTGGGCTTAGGCCATTGGCCTTTTTCATTCCACTCTCACAAGTATCTAAAATGGGTAGTTCAAAAGGCTTTTGTTTAATCTTTTCTATATTATCAATATTAAGATTACTAGCTTTTTTTTTTTTTTCTTTTCTTTTTTTTTTTTTTTTATGACTCTACCAAACTTATAGTTTCTAGAAATATATGGTAAGGAATAATATATAATTAACCCTTAATTAATTCAAATAGTGTCTACTAAAATGACAATATATTTGATTTGGGATATATTTTTGTCTTCAAATAGCTTAATATTGAATATGTTATAAGTATGATATGAGTCTACCGAACTTATAGTTTCTAGAAATATTTGATTTGAGATACAATAATCTTAATTATTTTGGATTGATCTCTAACCCTATTGATAAGTTTATATCAACTTTTGACTTGTTTATCGACTGAAATTAGTTTTTGGGCTTAATGATTGACTTGATCAATCTTTGGCTTATTTATCGACTTGAACGGTCTCTAGTTTGTTGATCAACTTAGATTAGCCTTTGGCTTATTGATTGGCTTGGATTTTCTTTATTATTTTTGATTGAATTGTGAGCTTTTTCTTGAGTTTGGGGAGATTGAATCTTCAACTTGTTATTGTGAAGAAACGATACGTTATTTGAAATCTTCTAGTCTTTGAAACATCTAAGTCTTCAATCTATTGACTTTTGAATCATAGGGCTTCTAACTATTGTAGATTCTAACTAAGGGTGTTCAAATGACCTGATAATTCGAACAACCCAAACTATAAAGGTTGGATTGAGTTAGTTTTATTTTCAGTTTGGGTTGGGGTAAAATTTTTTCTATTTTTATTGGGTTGGGTTGGGTCTCAGGTTGAATAAATTTTCTTGTTGGGTCGACCCAAATTAACTTGAATTACATATATATTAAAAATAATAATGTTTTATTTTAGGATCTTTTCGATGTTTGTCTTTGTTTAAAATCTGTAATTGATATCATGGATATTTGATATTTGACATTTGAATTTTATGATATTTTGGTTATTAGTTATGTGTTGTAGATAAATTTAAGTATTTTAAATTAATAAAAAAAATAATAATAACCCAACAACCTAACCCAACCCTACCAAAAATTTAAGGGTTAGGTTGGATTTAGTCTTTCAGGTAGCCAAATCGACCAACCGAATTTCAAGTTGGTCCAAAAAACCTCAACCCAATCTATGTACACCCCTAACCCTAGCTAAAGGCTCAATTCTTCTGACTCAATGACTCAATGGATATTTGAATGCTCAACAACGTCCCAAATAAAGGGCGTTGTCCTCTATTCATAGTGTTCTAGGACACCCTATATATAGGTTTGGGCTTGGTTGACCTTCGGCCCAATTTTTAGGCTTGTACTTAATCTAATCCCTTTTGATATGTTTATTTAAATTTGGTCCAATTTATTTTAGTAATGCTAATTTAGCTTTGGGTCCAATTGCGATGGAAATAATTTGACTAGACTAACTGACATTGTCCTTTGCCGACTTTCATATATTTTTTTCTTCTAATTAGTCTATAATACATATGAATTCATAATTAGTCTAAGATTTGAATGAATGACTTAACTATTTGTAATTGATCACAATTTTGTTAGTGAACAATAATCTCTCAGAAAATTCTCTCTTAGAGGGCAATTAATATCTTGATATTGAGTAAAAATATCTTATTTTTGTCAGCATTTTCTTAAACTATATTTAATTTCAAGGCTTGAATTATATTTTAGTCTCAGAATTCTTAAATTTCCCTATTTTGGTCCTAAAATATCAAGCATTTTCATCCTTATCTAAATTTTACATTTAACAAAACCTTAGCACAGATTCATATTTTTTACATTGACTTGATGATAGATATCTACATGTACAAATACTTGAAGTCACATGTATCATAGGGCAAGTACTAAATTTTATCTTAATGATCCCTTTACTAAGTAGTGAAAAATTAGCTGCAACTTCCCAAGAACTAAAATAAGTGTTTTATGTAAAGTTTTGGTTATATAGAATAAGAAATTTAAAAATGGTGAAAATCTTTTGAAATTTGAGAGAATGTTTATTTGGAGGGTTGGACTTGGGATAGTTTAGACATTTTAAGACCAATCTTTGTTTGGTATAAGAGTTTAGGAAGCCTTAGCAAGCATTGAGGAAGTTGAAAACTTCAAACTATGAAAGAAGTCTTCTTTTATCAGATGTCTAAGAACATGCAACAATGTGGGAGCAATATTTGAGTGTAACCTAGACTACATCTATCTCTGTATATTAAAAAAACATCTTTTTTTTTTTTTTTAAAAAGATTTGTCAATGTAACTCGAAATGTACTAAGTATTCTCCATTACGTGGCTCACTCCTTAACTAGGTCTTATCTTTTGTTGTCCTATATTTGTTCAGCCAACTTTCTCTACTTTTAGAATGAGGTGGAGGCCTTTTGGGCTTCTAACTACCTTAGGTTTTGGGTCCTCTACTAATTATGAGAATGATTGTTGTTATGGGTGAATTTGGACCTGACGAAATCGGCAAAAAAAAAAAAAAAGGGGGATTTTTTTAAAAAAAAGATTTTTTTTTAATATTAAAGGACCCAAAACCTAAAGTAGTTAGAAGCCCAAAAGACCTCCACCTCATTCTAAAAGTAGAGAAAGTTGGCTGAACACATATAGGACAACAAAAGATAAGACCTAGTTAAGGAGTGAGCTACGTAATGGAGAATACTTAGTACATTTCGAGTTACATTGACAAATCTTTTTAAAAACAAAAAAAAAAAAAAAAAAAAAATGATAAGAGAAGATAAATACAAGATAAGGTGGACTTTGTTCAAATAAGTCAAAGTGTCAGCAAAATGATAAGAGAACATAAATACAAGATAAAATGAACTTGGTTCAAATAAGTCAAAGTGTCAGCAAATCATTTATCCAATCATATCTAATCCTATCTATGATAAGTAAAAGGTAAACTTCATCTCATCCTTCCTATAAATACATCATTATAACTCCCATATGTTGTATCTTCAACTTGATCAGAGATTTAGAACTTCGAACTTCTTCTTCTCTATTTTAAAGTTATAATTTCTAACTTTAGCATTAAAACTCTTTTTCTTTGTCTTACAAGTCCACTTTTTCCCAAATTATAAATTTACTGTTGTTATCATGTGAAGTCAAATGTATTTTTCCTTTACTAAAATTTGACATCAATAGTTGTAAATCCATTGAGTTGTTTAATGAATTTATGCGAGTCTTTTCCTTCTAAATGGAAACATTTTAAAATATTGGAGATGAAAATGGGAATATACTGAAAAAACAAAATTATATATTAAGCGGGAAAAAAAAAAAGAAAGAAAGAACGAATAATAGAGATTGGGCCCACATTGGCCCACATAGTGTGGGGCATTTTCTATATGGGCCTCAAAGTTGTGTTTATCCATTTTGAGTCACCGTACGTATCATTGGAAAGCCATTCATTGGAACCCACTTGGCCTCTCTCTATCTTCAATTCAAAGTGTTGTGAAAAAATTTCATATGCACCACAATTTGATATCGTCCTTTTTTTTTCATTTCCTCAGGACTTTTTCGTCATTCCAAAACCAAATTATTAAAAAAAGAAAAATATCTTGCTTCTTTTATTAAAAAAAAATATCTAAGTTTACGATGTTATCGAAATATGATTTAGTTGTTCAACTATGGTCGAAAAAATATATCAAATATTAATATATAAAGACTTAGAGTTTCATCAATGCGAACATAATTCATAACTAAAATCTTCAAGGTTTGAATTTTTGATTATTGGAAGAAAAATAGAAAATTACATTAAAGCAAAAATGGAATTGGATCATTCCCTATGCAAAAAGCAAGTTGATAGTGATCATTAGCCTTTTGGAAAGATCTCCATATTTGCCTTCCTTTTTCATTGCACAAGTGGGAGGGTGGGGAGACAAAAGCCTATTTTAGGGACAATATGAGATTCTTTGTTATATATATATAGTTGAATATATGTATTATTTAGTCCTTCCATTTATATTAATTCACCATTTTATTTTCAAGATATTACAAACTTTCAATTTGTTTAATAATGTTGTTAAAAATGAATAAAACCCAACATTGATGTGACATTTTTCAGAAGAAAAAAAAAAGTATATATTTTATTTAAGTTTAATGTGAAGTATCCAATATCACCGAACTAGATGAAAGAACAATTTAAACTATATTATTTTAAATAGTGAACATATTATTAGACATCCATAAATAAATAAATAAATAAATATTTATGGATTGTTTAGGTCACCAACTTGAAGTTGGTAATTTACTTCATATTTGGTGCACCAATTATAATAGTTAGTGTTTTCAACCATTATAACTTACAATTAATTACAGTATTACTATTTCAAATCTCTCTATATTTTTTAATATTTTTTACTGTTTCTACCCATATTCATTTTTCTCTTTAGTACAATATTTATTATTTTCTACCACTGATATAATATGCACCCAACTATTATAATCCACTAAATATAATAACGAAGTGCCCGAGAGACCAAACTTTTAAATATCACATAATCATTTTCTTAAAAAGGAAAAAAAAAGAAAAAAAAATCCGCAAGATCACATTATTGACTTATTTATAAATATTGAATTGAAATTTGATTGAAAAATAACATGCTTTAGAAATAAAAAAGGATAATGGGGCCTAATATGTGGGGCATAGTTTTACATGGGCCTGAAAGTTGTGGTTATCCATTTGGAGCCGCCGTACCGTATCATTGGAAAGCCAACCATTGGAACCCACTTGCCCTTTTCTCTCTCTTCAATTCAAAAAGTGTTTGAAAATTTTCATATGCACCACAAAATGATATTATTATATTATCCTTTGTCTTTTTTGGGTATGGCTTTTTGGTCATTTCAATTTTCTTTTTCCCTAAAATAGGTGGAGAATCTAGTTTTATTATGTCCACCTTCTATTTACATTATCCAAAATGTCTTTAGAAAAAAAAAAAAAAAGGGTGGTTTAGTTTTTTTTTTTTTTTTTTTTTTTTACTTCTATTTTAGTTTATGAATTTTTGTCTATATTTTTTTTTCTCTCTAAATTTTTATATGTTTATTATAACTCGTAAATTTTTTTTAATTATTTTTATCTCTAAAATTTTTAGTTTTAAACTTTCAGATTTGATTTTGCTTATAAGAAGTGAATTTGGAAATATATTAACAGGGTCATAATTTTGAATTTCTTATCCTATACATAAAAATAATTTAGTATGAGTGAGCTAGTTTAGGTGATCATTAAAGAAGATCATTGTTACTTAATTACGTAGATGTCTAGTTGAAGATATTGCTATCCAATCATTATTTGTATGTCAATCAAGGAGTATGCAAGATCGAAGAGTAGGTGTCGTGTCGTTTTTATGTAGTGTTGTTTATTAGAGATAGAAATGACTTCTACATTCTTGTCCCCACCTCATTTGATTTCCCATTCTCATGAGGAAGTTGTAAAGATTGGGTTCTCTACCCCTCCCCTCTTGTGCTCACTTTTTTGAAGAAAAAAAAATCTCAATTCAATGATTTGTATAAGAAATTTTCAAAAAAGTCGAATGGTTAATGAAGAATCTCAAGTTCAGTGCAATCTATGTGAAAATTTCTGTTTAAAGGGGTTGGATTAGTTTTTTTTTTTTTTTTTTTTTTTTTTTTTTTTTTTTTTTTTTAAAAAAAAAAAAAAGAAAAAACACAAGCAATGATGGCGTTAAAAACAATATTCCTCGTCTTTGTTGGATCATGGAGAATTTCCTTCCCATTTTCAATTTAATTACAAAATTATGTTTTGGTTGTATTTAGCGATGTTCATTTATTATGCAGAAAACGAAAAAGGAAGTAGAAAAAAAAATCTCCATAAATTAAATGGAGACATGAGCTGTTATTTGATTTTTGAAACAAAAATAATTATAGTAATTGTTTAGGGTTTAGGGTTCTCTTAAAACAAAATATTAACACAAGAAAAGAGTTCTCATGATTGAGGACCTTATCCCATGAATAATATGAAGCTTTTCTTTCATGTTTATCTTCCTTATATCTTTTGTCTTAGACTCTTAAACAGAGACTTTGTTGCAATATAAGAAGTTATTACTCTTTATATGAAAATTCTTCGTGGTTTAATTTAATCTCTCATCATATATATATATATAAATTAATCTCTTAAATCTCTTATGTTTTAATAATTTTTAAGGACTTTTTATCTTAGTGTATGTTAAAACTAACCGAAGATCATACACTTTTATGACATAATATTTTCAAATATAGCAAAATGTTATTGTCTATTAGTGATAGATAGTGATAAACAGTAGACCAAAAAACAGAGCCGACTGACCAAGACCGACTGAACCGAAGGCAGTCGGCCAGAAAAGAGGAGGAACTTGATCGGTGCCAGTTTTGAAAAATTTCAAGCTGACATTTTCTTTAAAAAATTCAAAGAAAAAATCGACCGACCGACCGAAGGCCAATTTTTTCACTCCTCGTCGGTCGAGATCGATTTGAACATTTATTAAATCGATCATAGTCAATTTGGTAAAAAAATCGACTTTGACCATAGACACTAATGTTGTCTATCATGATAGAGTGACAATTGCTATATTTAAAACTAATGTATATAGAACGTAGAAATAAATTTAGAATAGAAATTTCACCCTTAAGAGGGGGAAAATTTTATCTCGAGAAGTTAGAAAACTTTAATAGCTATGATTTCTCTTCTCTTTGGTGACCTAATTTCTCTCTT
Organism: Citrullus colocynthis; assembly: GCA_031780015.1. Classification (NCBI taxonomy): domain Eukaryota; kingdom Viridiplantae; phylum Streptophyta; class Magnoliopsida; order Cucurbitales; family Cucurbitaceae; genus Citrullus; species Citrullus colocynthis. The sequence goes on from QLSR01000282.1 coordinate 1,561,855, forward strand.
AAATCTATGTTATCTTAAAAGTATTATCTCATGTAAGCTTATAATTAATCAATATTTAATATCAACCTATGGAAGTCATATCATTGAAAAATATCAAAATATAAAAGGGGCTAATTAAATTCAACTTTTAAAAACAATATTAAATTACAAATTTAGACTCTAAACTTTTAGGTTTGAGTGTAATTATATTGAATAGATCAATGATCTCTTACACACAAAAGTTGGAGTTTACTAACTTATTAGTCACTTTTTAAACTCCAAAATCTATAAAGCAAAAATCTAAAAGTCCAATAAGTGAAAATAGTAATAAAGTGAAAAAAATTGTAAGTAAAACATATATTCTAGGTTAAATTACAAATTTAGACTTTAAACTTTAAGGGGTGGTTTGTTTTTTTGTTGAGGATGTAGATAACCAGAATCTTAGATGCTTAAAATTATAGATCTACTAAATTATAGATGTCTGACATCTTTAGATTACTATGTTTATTTTGTAGCAATATTTTTGCAGATATATAGAAATATTTTGATAACTGTGTTTGTTTTTGTAGCAATTCTACTCATAAATGTTTTAAATTTACGTAATGTTCCAAGAATGCCCTTATGACTATTTATTAATTTATAATTAATTTGATATGATTTGAACTTAAAATAACGTATTTGTTTTTATCCATTTAAATTTCTGTTTAAATTAATACAATTTATATTATTTTTCTCAATAAAATAATATATCATAATTAATTTTTTTTTATAAAATAAATATTAATTTAAATTTGAATTTAAATGTCTTGCTAAAAAATAATAAAAATTACGATATAACAAAAAAAAAAAGATATATATGGTTGACAATATTTATTCTAGTTTTATAATGCAAATAAAGATTGGTATATATATGTACAATTTTAAAAATGGAAGAATAAAAACGTAAAGTGGAGATGCCCTCAACTCAGTAATATGGAAAACCCATATTTCAGGAGAGCATCCAAAACTTTTTAGATGCCCCTCGTAAGAGTGTCCTAGGATGCCTAGGAATCTTTTGATGCTAAGGCATCTTACAATACTACAAAACAAACATGGTAATCTAGATGTTCACTTCGTGGGAATCTAAGATGCACGTGAAACAAACAACCCCTAAAGTTTGTGTTTATTTGCTTCTTTGAAGTTTTTTTTTTTTAAAAATGTCTAATTAAGTTTGTGAATGTTTACTATTATGCCTAATAGGTTCCTAAACTTTTAAAATCCTATAATAGGTTTCTCGACTTTCAATGTTGTATTTAATAAATTCTTGAAAAATTTACACAAACTACTCCTGCACTATGTAGTTTGTTACAATTATACCCTAAGTTTTTAATTTAATCCATCACCTCTAAACTATGTGGTTTATTATAATTATACTCATAAATTTTTAATTCGATCAATTAACTTCATTTAGTTAGTTAGTTGTCTCAATCAATCTCCTTATATTATTATTGATTACAACAATATATAAACTACAAAGGATTAATGGATCAAATTAAAAATCTACTAGGAGATGTAATTGTAATGATTGAGTAATTTTCACTAGATTCTATTTTAACACATGAAATAATTTTTTAAATGAACGGATTTATTAAAAATAAAATAGAATTTGATGTCTAATCATGTAATTTGGGGATGTGGAATTTGTTGTGAATGACGAAAATAGCCCTGCATCGGAGCTAAAAGTTCATTAAGCATCATACTTGCAATAGGAGTCGACAAGGCAAAGAAGGACAATTGTGGAGAAGGGGAGGGAGAGAGAGAGAGAGAGAGAGAGAGAGAGAGAGAGAGAGAGAGAGAATGGATAGGGTGTTTTCAGTGGGTGAAATTTCTGACCACTACTGGTCGTCGGAACCCGCCGCCGGTCCTCCGCCCCCACCGGCCGACGAAGGCTCCAAAATGAACCGTAGCGCATCGGAGTGGGCCTTTCAGCGCTTCCTTCAAGAAGCCTCTGAGACTTCCCCTCATTCCTCTGCTGCAGACCATGGGGAAGTCATCGAGATCAAGGACTCTGCCTATAATCAATTACAGAAACTTAATGCTAATCAAGTTGGTGTTAGTAATTGTAATACCAGCAGCATTTCTTCCAATGCTGTGCCGCCGAATATTCCGATCGATTCTGAGGAATATCAGGCCTTCCTTAAGAGCAAGCTTCATTTGGCTTGTGCTGCTGTCGCCATGAAGAGGGTAAACTTTATCCTCTATATATTTTTTTTTCTTCTTCTTCTTCTTCTTTTCTTGTTATTATGGGGATTGTTGATTTCTTTTCTGTGTTTTGTTGATGAGGGAATTTTCTGAGAGTGAACAATTTATAGGAAATCTGAACGATGATTTCTGACATTGTGGAAGTGTTTTTGGTTGTTTTATCCGTTCACTTATGTATCGATTCACTACGGGACTGCTTGGTCGAAACTCAACTTCTTTAATTTCTTCTTTTTCCTTTTCTCAATCGGTTTTATTCACATTTTTAGTTTTTGTGGAGGAAGGGAGTTAGCTCTAACGTACTGGATTGCTGGGTTAAGATTAGGAGTTGGGGGTTTTTCTTTAATTATCTTGTGGGGTGTTGTAGATATAATTAGTATGATCAAAGCGTTTTCTTATATTTCTTATGTGAATTTCAACTTCTTCATATATTAAAACGAGATTTAACCCTTCTAGAAGCTCCAGCCTCTACGGTACTAGCATGGGAGGCTTGTCTTTGAAGTAAATTTTCAGATGAATTACGGACTACAGCACTCACCTTCTTTGCTTTTGGTGAGGAAAAGGCCAATCGTGACTTAAAAATGGTGTGTCTCACCCTTTGTGGTGCCTTTCATGATATCCAAAATTTTCATCCCATTGTAGTTTAACATGGAGTTTACAACTTTACTGCATTCGCCTTAGCGATAGGAGGTTGTATGACAAGCTGAAAACAATATGAAGGGGAGAGCAGCTGCTGTGATCTTTACAAGTTTTGGAAACTAGGAAGGGAATAATTTTTAATGATGTTAGGAGGAGATGAGGAAGAGTTTTGAGATATTTGATAACCATAGATATTTATTTTAATTTATGTGTGCCTTCACTAATACAAATGAAAAACTGCAGGACCTTACAAGGCCCTTATAGGATGTTTAATATTTCTTTTGGGTAGGTGCTACCATAGATTGTATCTACGACCTTCATGACTTCTAAATCTCCAAGTTACTACTTAGGGCCACTTGAGGCTTATGATTTATTAGCTGAATGCTTTCTTTGGACGCACTATTCCAATGTCCTCTTATACCCGTACACTTCTAGCCTGACTCCTAGTCATTGTTATGCTAATTTCATACCCTTTTTCTAAGAGACAAAGCAAGCTTCAGTAGAAGATGGTGATAGTTAAAACAAAACAATGACAAAGGGACAAGACATCCCTTGTAATAGTTTAATTCAATTGTTTCTTCTATCACCAAAGGAAAAGAAAGGAAGACGAAAAACAAGTATTATTAACCATTGGACAGTTGAAAAATACCCTGTCTGAGGAAGTAATATATTATCAACTGCTGGAAACTCAAAAACTTATCTTTTTCTTTTACTTATTTATTCTCTGTCTTGTGTATGTGATCTACAATCGTCAAATCCTTGCTAGATCTAGGATGAAGTAGAAGCCTTCCATTCATATTAATTGATCTGGAGAGTACCCATGCCTCTTTCAAGGTAAGGGTGGTGACATGCTGTTTTCTTATAAGCAGGGATCCTTTAGAATGACTCCAGCTTTGTCCACCTCAGCTGACTGCGGATCACAAGCATCTAATACGTTGGGAATTCAAGCTCCTAAAGGTTAGGATTACGACATAAATATTTTTCGTTTGTCACAAATAATATGGGATCTAGTTAGATTTTTTGCCTTTATTTATGTAGTTTATATGTACTGTCTCTTCTTTCTCTCTCATCATGTGGATGGTTAGTTAAACGAGCTGCTGAATTTAGATTTTAATTTTTATCTATATCCTTCTCTTCCATAGCTTCTAATATAGGAGCTGGGAATAATTCATTAAGGTCACCAGATAAAGATATAAATGGGGCCGCTGGAGTTACTTCTTCATCCGTGGTGCCAAAAATACCTGAGCTTCGAGCTCGGCCAGCTACTAGTGGATCATCAAGAGATCTGTCGGATGATGAGGAGATTGAGGGAGACACTGAAACAAATGAAAGCAAGGACCCTGCTGATGTAAAACGTGTAAGGAGGTAACAATCTGCTAAGATCTAATTTGGGGATTGCAGAGTTTTTAAGTCTGTCCTCACTTTTTGTGTTTATTGACAATCTTTATGGTGGAGGTTTCGTATAAATATCAAACCAGTTTTATTGCAAATGCATTGTGTGAATTCTGATGGTACAAATAAAATTTAATTCATATCTGATTGGACTTTCTATAGTTTCTTCCGCTGTCCTAGATGATTTGTTCTTTTGGATTTAGAAATTTCTCACTAGGTGTAGCCTAGGCTGCACCTAGTCTCATTCTTCCCTTTCCTTTGCACACAAAAAGGATTTAAAAATTTCTCATTAAGCAGAATCTATTTTGGCTTTTGCATGCTTTAAAATTATCCATGTTTATTAAGTCGGTTCTACATGTTATGGGACTTAAAAAGGGGTGGTTTTTGCAATGAAGTGGTTGTTTTAGTTGCATGGGAATTGCAATTGAGATTAGATCATAGTGCAAATTAGTCATGGAGTTCTTGTTCCTTCTTTATCTTAATAACACTACAAAAATTTTATTTCCTATTAATTGTTCTTCACATCGTTTTCAGAATGCTTTCAAACAGAGAGTCAGCTCGACGATCAAGGAGAAGAAAACAAGCACATTTAACTGAACTTGAGACACAGGTGTTTATTAGCTCGTACCAACATTGTCCAATGCCTTTATACGTCTTTTCTAATCTGCTGAACTGATGCATTGATTCATTTTCTTTTCATAAACCAAGGTTGCCCAATTAAGAGTTGAAAACTCTACCTTGTTGAAGCGCCTTGCCGATATAAGTCAAAAGTACAATGAAGCCAATGTTGATAATCGGGTTCTAAAAGCTAATGTTGAGACATTAAGAGCAAAGGTACAACGACAATCCATTGATTCCCAGTTCTCCTAATGCGTCTGAAATTTTCTTGCTCACAAGCTTTGTTAATAAGTGCAATATACTTTTCCTCTCATTCCGGAGACGAAAAATGCTCAATACGTAAAGTTACCACTTGTTCAAAGATGTAATCTATGTTGAGCACTAAATGCAACTAATATTATTTCCATCTTGGCAGGTAAAGATGGCTGAAGAGACTGTCAAGCGAGTTACTGGTAACCCAATGTTCCATGCCATGTCTGAGATCTCCTCCATTGGCATCTCTTCATTCGAGGGTAGCCCATCCGATACATCAACAGATGCTGCCGTTCCTTTGCAAGATGATCCATGTCGTCATCTATATCAATCAACATCTAATAACCCCGTGGGCCCACACGACATAGTAGTCAATAATGGATTGGCTAACATTTTGCAGGTGGGGAGTGGGCAGCAGAATTCTCCATCTCAGGTACCGCCAGCCACATCGGGGAACAAGACCGGAAGATCGGAGTCTCTGCAGAGAGTGGCTAGCTTGGAGCATTTGCAAAAGCGGATCTGCGGAGTCAAAGCAAATGCAGAACAGTAGTAGATACAAAGCAGGCAAGATTTGGAGATGGCCCTATGAATGATTTATTTTTGACCTCATGAGCTGAAAATGACTTTAGTTATGGAGATTGATGCAAAAAAAAAAAAAAAAAAAAAAAAAAAAAAAAAAAAAAAAAAAAAAAAA
>QLSR01000282.1:1567803-1594596 GCA_031780015.1 Citrullus colocynthis
AAAAAAAAAAAAAAGATTTTACCTCTTATGCTAACACAACGTTGAGATTGATCATTGGATCATTGATGCAGTTGATTTTGTGGCCTCCTCCCATTTATCATGTAATAATGAAACAGGGTAATTATCATTCAATGATGCTCTCTTTGTATATTTTTTAAATGCCTCTTTTGTTAACAATGGACAATACTGGAACTTGTGTTTATTGAGTCCAACTTTTTAGAAAGCTTCTTGACAAGACAAGCCTAGTAGACATAGGCGTCAGAGTGGACTCTATATATTTGGTTTCAAGAGTGTCCATGTTTTGTAGCTCCATCAAAATTTAATATCTATTTGCTCTTTAAAATTTTAAAACAAATAATTTAGAGAAATAATTTTAAAGGGTTCCTAAACTCCTTTGATGATTAGTTGACTAATCATAACATGTTTTAATTCTCACTGTACTTTATTGATTGGACAAAATTAATTAAATAATACAAAAATATATTTTTAGTCCGTTTAAGTTATAATTGGTTAAGGCTTGCTTTTGGTAGCATCTTTTGTCTTTTTGTCAGATTTTTCATTAATTTTTAACCGAAATATGATGTGACACCTATTTTTTATTTAAAAATATTAATTTTTTTTTTTTTTTTTTTTTCTGTAATCCCTCCCTCCTCCCAACTTCTTCCTCCCTCTCATGGTTGCCACCTCCACTTGCCGTCGTCTGCCATCCATGGCCACGCGAACCTTGTTTTTTCTATCTTATTTTTTTGTTCTTCTTTCCTCTTCTTTTATGTTCCTCCTCCCTCATAAATCTAACAAATTAGGAAAAACAACCATCAATGTTTAAGGAGTCCACCCATGGTGGGTGATCACTAATCTTCAAGTTGAATCTATGTTTGATGATATTTGCATGCATGTGTAACAAGCTCGTGCACAATAGAATTGCAATTACAATTAACATAATGATGTAATATTTCTTGTTGATTGATGTTAAAATTTACTAATGATAGAACTAATTATAAATCTATCATACATTATTCATTTCATTCTGAATGAGATAAAACTCAAAAATAAGTATGCTACAAAAAAAAAAAAAATTATAAAGTGGAAGATTTATATACTTATTATTTAGTGCATTTTAACACCCACCGACATTGAAAAATATTAAAAACTTTTTAGAAAACAGTGCACAAATCTTATATTTACTTCTTCCCTCCAAATTTCTGTTCTATCCTTCAAATAACCATTGAACATGCTGTGGAACAAAAATGTCCTGATTTGTGAAGTATACCCTCCAATGGGTTTCCAGTGGAGTTCAAATCAAGAACCGGGCTACATAAAAGGCTCTACTGATTTGGGTATTTTTCTTCTTCAATTAATCTATCATTTCTTCTTCAATTAATCTATCATTTCAATCTCTAATGACTTAGAGAAATAATTTGGGTTGCCTTTTGAACTTTTACTTATGTATCGCTATGGGCGAGGCATTCGTCTTCTTAGTTCAGCTTCAACAAGTAAAGGGATCAACTGGGATCCAACTGTGGACCTTAAACTCAATCACCCATCTCTTATTTTGCTTGAAAAATGCAATTCAAGAATCCAATTCAAGCAGATTTTAGGACATATGATGAGAAACAATTTGGTGGGTCAAACATTTCCGATGAGTAGGCTTCTCTTTTTCTCTGCTGTTTCACATCCTGAGAATCTGGAATTGGCTATTCTGTTGTTTAATCACTTTACTCCTTACCCAAATCTTTATATATTCAATACAATGATCTTAGGGTTTTCGTTTTCAACTGAGAAGGCTTTTTCCATTTATAGTTCTATGATCCAAAATGGCACTTACCCAGATAGGCAGACATTTCTTTACCTTCTTCAGACTACAAAATTTGTCGCTGAAGTGAAACAGATTCATTGTCATGCCTTGGTTTTTGGTTTGCTGTCAAAGGAAGAATACTTGCAAAACTCACTGATTAAGAGGTATATAGACAATGGATGTTTTGAGTGTGCTCGCCAATTGTTCGATGAAATGTCGGATCGGGATATTGTCTCTTACAATATCATGATTGTTGGATTTGCTAAGATGGGAGACATTTTAGGAGTTTTGGATTTATTCCATGATATGGGGTCTCATGGTCTTGGGCCTGATGATATCACCATGTTAGGCCTTCTCTTGTTATGTGGGCAGTTGGGTCAGGCAAAGTTGGGAAAATCTGTTCATGCACAGATTGAGAAGTCCAATGGTTCTTCAAATTTGATATTATATAATGCCCTTTTGGACATGTATGTGAAGTGCGATGAAGTGAAGCTTGCTCGAAAAGTCTTTGATGGGCCAATGGAGAAGGACACAGTGTCCTGGAATACGATAATTGCAGGATATGCCAAGGTAGGTGAATTAGAACTAGCTTGTGAGGTTTTTAATCAGATTCCTACAAGAGATATTGTCTCCTGGAACTGTTTAGTTTCTGGTTATGCACAGAATGGTGATTATGTGATTGTCAAAAGTTTATTTACTCGTATGTTTGCAGAGAATGTTAAACCCGACATGGTCACGATGGTTAACTTGATCTCTGCAGTAGCAGAAATGGGAGCTTTAGATGAGGGGAGATGGATCCATGGATTAGCAGTGAAAATGCAGACAAAAATAAATGCATTTTCGGGCTCAGCATTGATTGACATGTACTGCAAGTGCGGAAGCATCGAAAGAGCTTTCGTTGTTTTCAATCAAATTTCTGAAAAGGATGTCACAACATGGACAACAATGATCACTGGATTTGCCTTTCATGGATATGGAAACAAAGCTCTAGAACTATTCTCCAATATGCAGACCGAAACAAAGCCAAATGATGTGACTTTTGTTTCAGTTCTTGCAGCGTGTAGCCACAGTGGATTAGTTGATGAAGGGCTCAAAATATTTAGCAGCATGAAGAACAGATACAGTATTGAACCAGGAGTCGAACATTATGGATGTTTGGTTGATCTGTTGTGTCGGTCGGGTAGGTTGTTGGATGCCATTGGTGTGATAGAAAAGATGCCTATGGAACCCAGTCAGTCCATCTGGGGTGCAGTATTGAGTGCGTGTAGGATGCACAGGAATATGGAGCTAGCAGAGAGAGCTTTGATGGAGCTGCTCAAGCTAGAGCCCGAAAAAGAGGGCGGATACATTTTGTTGTCTAACGTGTATGCGACGTGTGGGAGATGGAGCTATTCGGACAGCATTAGAGAAGTGATGAACAGGAGGGGAGTGAAAAAGATTGCAGGTTGCAGTAGTGTGGTGGTGGATGGTAGGGTCCATGATTTTACAGCTGCAAGTAAGCAGCATCCAAGATGGATGGACATTTGCTCTATGTTAAGCTTTCTAACAAGTGAATCGAGGCTGGAAGCTAATGTTCCATCACAAGCACACTTGGGTACAAGTTGAAATATGTCTGAAAGGTTCTGAGAGCTCGGTTTTAATGTCAGTCTCAGCTTGAATTCATTCTTTGGGTTAGCGAAGGAAGTAATATGAATACTATAAGAACTATGACCATTTTACTAGTTGCAACATCCCGATACCCTTTTTTGCACTCGGTTTTCCATACACAACCAATCTCCTCTAAGTCGATTTTCAAAAGAAACTTCATGGTTCCTAGTGATCCAAAGCCTTACTTTTTAAAGGGTTGTTTGCACCTCGTGTGGCATCACTTGGACTTGTATTTTGCACCATAGAAAGATCGTGTCACTACACAATCTTTATCGTTAATCTACAAAGAAGGTTACAAAGATGATGATAGTTGCAAGAAACGGGATCTTTTTAGTTTCATGCAACAAATGTCTTCTTAGCCATATTAGTGAAAGACACTTTAATTGATTGGTTGGATGTAGTGTGAATCAAACTCTTGAAATTCGAAATACTAATGTAAGTTCTTACCACTTGGAATACGGTTGATTTAAATTGAGGTATCAATGTGATTGCTTCCTTTGAATCAGATATGAACTTGGAGATTTGTATATGAAAGTAGAGGATTTCATAAGCCTGCTTCGAGAAAAGTGTGGAAGTTTTATGAAGGTGCTATACAAGTAACAAAAAGTTGTCTTTACTCTAATATCATGTAGCAATCAACTATCATTTTAATTGTTAGAAAGCAGCTCATTCAGCCATATAGCCAAACATCACACATCCTACATACAAATAAAGTCCATGAACTGCCATTTGAAAGACAAAATAAAAAGAAATAATTGTTAAAGGAATAGAGGGAGGAGGTTATGGCATCTTGCACAACTTTGATATTAGATTAAAAAAATGAGTACTTTCTATAACATGGAGGAACCTATCTTCTAGGGTTGGATTGAAACAGCTGAGGCAGAGTGGCTATGGAGGTGTACAAGTGTAACAGAACAAATTTACAAAGTAGTTGCCTGATTAGTGTGATATTTACAAAATCAGAGCCAAAAAATGATTTTCCAATGTTACAATAGGCTGACATTAAAGCATACTATAAACCCTAGTATCATGACTTTATCTGGATCCAATTCAAACTAGCAGCATCTGAAATTCTAAATCAGCTAATTAGACCAAAACTTGCCCCAGATGTGTTGCCAAACTCCAATGAAGTCTAATGTTACAAGACCCTCCAACTTTATACCACAATTTTATCATCAAACCTGCGGTAAACTTCCTTTCCCCGTCCCTACGCGATTCTCTGATTGAAGATATCAGGACTAGTAAATGGAGAAGGCACAGGCAATGTGCAAAATTGTGCATACCAATTCTTGGATATCGACTGAAGTTACAAATGAATCAGGCACATTTGCGCATCACGACGTTGAACTGGCAATTGCAGTTATTTCACTGCCCTCCCTCAATCCTTGAAGGCACATATGTAATGTCCTCTGGACACTGTCTGCTACAATTCTCAACCTTCCTTGGCTAACATCTCCGGTTGAACTTCCACTCACTTCAACAGTTCGAGCCACCCTTTGTTTACATTTTTCCCAGTCGTCAATGCGTAACCAGCATGCTCGGCCCCCATGGCTTCCTTCCATACCAAGAAAAGAGACAACAGGGCTTTCACCAAAGGAATATCTCAACTTAACTGAGACACAATATGGCAACCACGCAGCACCACCCGCTGCATTCATGTGAGGTATATGAGCAGGATCGAGTACAACTGTCAGGGCGAAATCAACAGAGTTGTGTTGCCTATCATAATGGATATTGCTTTTGGATGTGGATCTTTCAGAGTTTTCTTCTATACCCAACCCAGAATGATTCTCAAGACACAATTCAATGCGGGGTTTTTGGGCTGGAGCGATATCTCCACCCTGTGCCTGAGCCACTCCCTTTTTCCATGCTATCAATTTCAAAAATTCCCTTAAAACTGATATTGGCAAGGTAAGGAGAGTAATGAAAGATGCAACACGAGAAGCATCATACGGCTCTGATGCAACGCGACGGCTAAAATAATCACATATTTCACCTATTTCTGACTGTGTCAATTCCTCTTGTGCTGTAGTGGAGTTTTGCTGCTGCTGTTGTTGCTGTTGATGATGGAAACGCTTCACACTAAGCACTTGGAGAAGTAGTTGGACTCTGTGAACGCTGACAGCAAATACATATCCCCTACATAAAATATGTAATTGGATGAAATGAATGACTTAAATGTAGACAAAACAGATCGGCTTTGGAATTATTTGAAATGCAAAATTAAGTCATGCCCCAATGTTCAATGGTTCAACTCCCTTGTATTCACGTTCTAACGTACAACACAAGTTACAAATTCCGTCAGAAATTAGCATAAAAACAAAGTCCTGTGGCACAACGCATGCTGACAATAATGAAGATGTCTTCATCATGGCATCTTTAGCAGAAAAGTCTGGGAGAAATTCAGAATTTCTCGGGTTTTTGTGCAAAAGTAAAGAATCAGAATCAGCTTTTTGGAAGACAGTTCAAAAGAAAAGCAAAGTTGCTATGGATAAAATAAGATTAAGACCACCGTTTTAGGGGATTTGTTTGGAAAGGAATTGCAAAAATTAAAATTAAAAAAATATATATTTAAAAAAAATAAATGAGAAAGAGAATAAAATGTGAAAGAAGATTGGTGGGAGAAAAGAGTCGTTGATAATGAATCTCAATCAAAGGAATTACAAAAGACTGCCATGTGGATAGATTTGAAGAGTGGACCAGTGAAGATTTAAAGAGTGGGGAGGGGTGAATTTCTCAATAAAGGTCAACTTCCAACATCAAGTTGGCAACCACCCACCAAGTGTAGGCTTCAACAAAAGACGCTTTGTGACCTAAAAGGAACTTTCCTTTATACTTTTTGTGGTGGCTGGCTAAAACCAACATGTGGAAAATCATTATGACAAAAAAACTTAGACATCTATAGTAATGTGCTGTCAATGGCGAAAGGGGGAAAAAGATATTTCCATGTCATAATCCACAGCTTGTTTCAGATACATATATCACAAATACTGATGTCAAATAATAAAAACAAACAAATGATACAAGTGGATACGATTTCTAACTTTCCTACACATCAATAGAAAAACCAAACAAATAGGATAAAAAACTTCAACACACTTACCCCACAAAGAAACGTAAGGCAGGCTGCTCGGGATCCAAATTCAGCAATGAACCTTCGTTGTCCCTCAAAATTGAACCTAGGATCTCTTTAAGAAGATCTGGAAGCTGCGCAAACAGCCAAAGAACTCCAAGGTATTTGAGAATACCTCTCAAAACTTTCTTAAGAGCAACAAGAGGAACCCAACCTCCTCCATACCCCCCATCATCCCCAAGTCCAATAATAGCTGTATTCAGTTCACCTCTCACATGTGCAGGGACACCTGTTCCCGGTGATCTCCGTAATGGCAATCCAGAGCTCACGGAAGCCAAATTTGAAGATCCAGACAGAGCATTTCCCACACGATTTATGTTAGCCACCTGATTTCCTGCCCTAGGCATTGCAGGAGAACCAGGAAGACTAAGTCTATTTCCATTTGCAGCAGTCACCTGTGAACTCGAATTTGGATTCTGATTGTTTGGGGCTGACAATCCAACAGTTTGTTGAACACCTGGGAAGTTTGGCTCTAAACCATTTAATTCCTGGGCAACATGCTCCATAATAAATGGCCGGAACTGTGGGCATGGTAATGACCCTCCAAGTGAAGGGTTGACCTTGGCAGGCGTTGCAGGTTGCAACCATACCTGATCTCCAGCAAAGCAGCGCATATCAACTGCAAATTGTTTTCGGTATATAATTCTTATCCAATATGGACCACGCAACACAACAGAAACATCTATTGGCAACAATGAACTAGGAGCAATGCCAGGCCCACTACGCCCAGCAGCAGCAGCTAACATTGCAGCCCCATGAAGACTATGATTTGCAAGAGGGCCAGAAACACTTGCAGAAACAGCGTTCCCAACTGGGCCATTGGTAATTTGGCCAGTGTTAGCAGCTGAAATGCTAGGTAAGACACCCTGGGTTGGTGTATATCCTCCATGTTTTGGAAGAGAAGAGAGAGCTGTAGCTATGCCAGGAAGTGTCGAAACAGGACCAGCTCGAGCAGGTCGGGTTGCTGCTGCAAGAGCATGTAGTGGTCCAGCAGTGAGACGAATGCAATCCAAAAGTGATGCAACTTCAGCTCCATTTATAAAATCTTCTAAAAACTGTACACACCAGAAAATATAAACACATAAACATATTTATTAAAACTGTATATATCTAAGAAAAATCTTGAACTCATGTCCTACTGACTTGAAGAAAACATGACCAAGGCATATATCATCAGTATTCGAATTTATGATGGATTTAAATCTTTTGGAGCATTTTGAAAATGAAAATTCTTTAAATTCATGATTTTATTTATTTATTTCTGTTTTTTTGTTCGCCTACCATCTTTAGGCAGAAATAATATAAATAAATAAAAGAGGAATTAGAAGAAAATAAACTAAAAGGAAAAATTTTATAATACTCTTATCATAGCCCTCAGCCAGAAACAAAAAACTAATTAAAACGAAAACAATCGAGGAAACTTAAACCTAGATTAGTAGGAAAAATTATTAATATCTTCTTAGATGGCCAAATGTTTTGAGGAATGCTTTTCATTTGTTTTGTAAACCATGAAAGAAGTCGTAAAAGGAGAATGGAAAAAAATTACACGATGATAACATAAATAACAACAAGGGGGATTAAACAAACCTTTGTATGAGGCCAAAGTTGATCGGGTGAAACATGCATAGTGCAACCCTCTTTACCCGATTCCCACTCTACAACAAAACGTGCCAGCACACCAGAACCAAAACTAAACCACAAGCTCATCAACCCGACTGCCTCAATTCTAAATGCCCTTCTCATCTGTTCGGATAACTTATCCACTGTGTCAGGCACACCTTTTGTAATTGGTGCCTTCACATCTGAGGACATACTACTTTCTTCTAGCTTCTCATCTGTTCCAACCCCAAGCAGTTTGCGCATCCCAATAGCAAACATTCTTGCATTGGAGAGTCTTCGTATATCTGCCACCAACTTGTCTATGCTATCTGCCTCTACTGATTGATAACTAAGAACAACACCTTCAGGATCATAACGAATGTGAGAGTCTTTGTCAGATGTATTTGCTATTCGAACATCAGGACCCCATGGAGCTGTACTGCTTTTCTTCTGAAGCTCCCACAAATCTCTGAAGTGCTGATCATGTATCTTGACATCCCAACACATGGTTCCAGGCCTTCCAAGTCTCAAGCATATGTGTTGCCATGAATCATCTCTGGCATATGGAAGCCGGAACCATATATTTGTTGATGCATTTCTTAAACCAACTTCTTCAACATATGGAATATCCAGTGCATCCATCTGGCTGGTAAGCCTGGCATGTTTGATACATAGTGAACAGTGCCTGATTACATGAAGCAGAGCGGAGACATATGTGCTCGAAGGTGCACTGCCTTTGTTAGCTTCAGCAATAAGGTTACCATAACTGTATTCAGTTTTGGAGACCATATCTTTTGAAATAAGCAACTGTGATGAGGGTTTACAAAATCTAGCTGATTCTGAGACCTTCCTTCTCTTAGAGAGTCCACTATATCCATCAATACCTTTAAGTGAAGGAATTAAGTTCAGCATATCTGAAGCAGTACGCTTCCAAGAACTATCATTTTTTAAACCACTTTCATAGACGGGACTAGAGCAAGAATCTTGATTCTGGGCTGAAAAAGTATATCTCTCAAGTTAGTGAAAGTAAAACATTTATCCCTTTTTTTAAATAAGTTGAGTGCTTCAATAGTTAAATTACACGCAGTCAACCAGTAACATAGAAACTCAGAGAAAGTATCTTACATACGGGAGTTGAAACAGACGAGCAAGATCCAGAAGGCCTTAAAGACCCTGTTGGAGCTGCAGTTGGTGAACTTCTGGATCCATTAGGTTTTATACTTGCAGAAATTCGAGAGCCACCATGTTGAGATGGAGACAATAGCCGGGAAGACCTATTTGCATACACTCCATCCTTTGAGGTATCATTCGACATACTTATATGATCATCATCCAATGCAGTATAAGAACCAACCTCAGTAGAATTTGGGTATCTAAGAGAAGTTAAATCCTGTTCAGATTTTGAATTTGAAAGTCGTCTCGTACCAGCACCCCTTCCGGGACCAGAAGAAATAGAACCCAGGGATGTGGAATGCACTGGACCCTTTAAATTGCTAGTTGAATACAAGGAACCATTGCTGTGGGAAGGAACATTTGAAAGTTTTGCAACATTATTACCCTGGGATGGCTGCATGCCCACTTCCCACTTGGGAGAAGGAACTCCCTTCACATTATGAATATTAGCCAGAGAACTATAATGAGGTGCAGATGAATTGAAAGATTGAGACAGATTTGAAGAAAAAGCAGGTACAGGGGGGGGCCCCTTCTCCAACTCAAACACTTCATCAACAATAGATGAAAAACTGGATGGAGGATATCCAGTAATCTGCAGAGCACCATCCATGCTAACATCAGGAAGAAGACCATTTTCGGAAGTTTGATTACTGACAGAATTTGGTAGAGACGGAAACAGTTTTCCCCAGTCAAGCAGACTTAAGTTCAGCTCGTCTTCAAGTATCTGGGCCTGATCAACATCAATTTTCTTCATGCGTATCACATTGTTTAGATCACTAAGACCATGGGCTTTACCAGAAGGATCTGGTTTTGTCTCCAGCAATTTAAACTGGGGTTTGAAATCCTTGTCGAGCTGCATTAACAAAAAGTATGAATTCCCACAATCTGGAAATCCCATCAGCAGCATGGCTGAACCATTTGAAATGCTCTTTGGCAATCGAACTGCAGAAAAACCATTTTCATATACCTGCAAACGTTTAGTGTTAGATTCTTATTTATATAAAACCCGTGCTTGATATAACAATTAGAATAAACAAAGAATAGCAATCACAATGTATCAAATCATTTCCTTCTTTACAAAGAATATAAGACATGAACCATACCTCAAGACCCAAGAACCTACTAATAGATGCAAACAAATGCAGAATACTTCGGCTTCTCAATCTTACAAAAACATCAGCTGCATTCATACTTCCTTGATTTAAAGCTTCTTCGCACTCTGTCAATGATGCGGTTGCAAGTTTATTATGTGAAGACTGGAGAAGAAAACGGCCATTCCTACAAACAAAATCGTAGGTAAGAGACAAAGAAGCTCAAAAAAACTATGATATATTAAGGGCCCATTTGGATTGACTTGAGAAAAAACTGTTTTTCGAAAGACTCATTTTTATTTGAACGCTTTTGATAAAAATTCTTAAAAATACACTTCAAAAGTCTATTTTGAGTGGTTGCCGAACACTCCAATTTTTTTCTAAAATGACTTATTTTTTAAGTTAAACACTTGAAAATGCATTCCAAACACACCGTAAATCAACTGAAACATTTTTTGGACTATTATGTTTTTATGATGATCACTTGCATTTAATCCCACTTTGCAATATTTAATTGACATTTATAATTTTTCTCTCAAAAATTAGTTAGTACTCAAACTTAGGGTCAATTCCCATATATATTAAGATACTATTCATTTTAGTGTTGAATTAATCAAATTCTCAAACAATTTTAACAACCAATTGATAAAACCATTTTTTTATGAAACAAATTTATAAAATCGTAACTGCATTCATAGAAAAGAAGTTCTACAAAGAAAAGGAAAACACACACGCACACACTTCCACTCAACATAAAAAGAATTTTAAATAAAATATGCAATCTTTAGTTGTATAATCCTTAAATTGTATAGATTAAAAAGAATATGAATGCACAACTGACATCTTCACATTGAATAACCCCACTGTCAATTTGGAAATAGTTTCCTTATCTCTTGCTCTATTAACAAGTCATCAGAGTTATGCAACTTACTAATAACAAATTTGTTTTAGGATAAGAAACAAAGATTTACTGATACGTCTGAAGTCCCCAGTTAAATTTTTAATTGTTCTTCCTTCCTACTATCATTAGTCAAACGGATTTACATTTACCATTAGTTCTACCCATTCCATTCTGTAAATCTACATCCATCCTCAATCCATGCAAATATATTTATTTAGCACTGAGATATGCTGAATGTAGCATGATTCTTTTTTTTTTTTTTTTTTTTTGAGAATTGTCCATTAAGGCTGCATCTTATAATGTAATTCCATTAAAAACAAACAAACAATTTAAGGAGATGCAATTCACAACAAAATAATTAGAAAAAACAAAAATCTTTAGAATTTGTCAAAAAATATAAGGAGCACGGATACCAGGGAAATTACTCTAACTAATTGATGGAAATTTTGACTTTCAAGCATTTTGTTCCTTTCTGTTTTTTATTTTAAAGAAAGATTAATCAATTTATCTGTTAGAAACCAAGGTAGTATGTGCTACCTTTGTCCATCGGTTAGAATGGGATGACCAAGGTGGTACTTAACTGGTTTGGCTTTCTCACCTCAATAACCAGCTTTTGAGGTGTGGTTCTCCAAGGTGCTAAGTACCTAACATTATCCTTCTTTAAATTTTTTTTTTTTTAAAAAAAGGAAGGTACAGATTTAATTTTAAATTTCAGAGTAAGTATGGATCCTTAGTTAAGTTTGCTATAAACTCAATTTACTTGAAGTAGGCTCGACTTGAAGTTTCAATCATAAATAATTGAAAATCAGTCCAACACCAAATATTGTGTAGCAACTAATTTTCCTAATATCATCTCCAGAAGAGTACCTTGTATTTATTCCAAGGGTGAAAAATGAGGAGCCGTAAGCACGCACACGCAATATTTCTTCTCCCTCATATGCAGTGGGGTCATGAATTTTATCCTTCTGCATAGAATAGTAGACGTTATAACAAAAGTAAAGACAGAGGAACTCTAGTTTAGTGTCACTGCATGTGACTTATGCAGCTAAAATAGATGAATAACAAATTCCTACGTCTGACAGGAAAGGGAATAAAGAATGAAAAGCCTACCTACTCCCCTAATTGCAAATAACCATGATTTGCAGATATCCAAACCATTCACTTGCAAAATAATAGAATAAAATAAAGGATACGGGAATTATGGGGGTCAAAATGATATCACGAAATGAAATGCCTCATGAAGCAATTTATTTTGCCAACAATCAAGAAATCATGACCTCTGAAGACTATGCCTCAATAAAAGATGGGACGGAAAAAGAAAACCATACAAAAATTCTAACAATAATAAAAAACGAGAATTACAAACATAAACTCCTACACACAACCAAATGCAAACCCTTCACCATTTCTTCCTCAATCCTCTAAATTTTCACTTTAACAAATTAAAATTTTCATCGAATGATTAATTGCCCTGAACCTAAAGCCAGAAAGATACAAAATAGTAAATACCATCCCGTACATATGGTTGTGATGTGGGATGGGAGCAGTATTCAAACAAATCACCCTTCATGTATAAATCAGAGGGAGAAGAGAGTAGTAAACAAGACTAGACAGACCAACAACTTTATTTTTCAACATTCCTGCCCTAGCCACAGTAAAATTTATAGGAGTATGAAGAAAATGAATCATCATAAACAAACAACCTTTTTATGGTCGACATCAGGCTCATCAACTTGGTGCTGAAGAACAACATCATCCGCTGTTCGACAAATTTGAACATTTTTCTTCAATTCTTTTTGAATTTCAAGAAGCCGAGTATATTTGTTACAACATATAGCTCTCAACAGCAACTTTTCAACATCAATGCAACTTTGATCAAGAGAAAATTCTGCTTCCTTGTTGGTTAACGGATCTATGACGAATGTACTGTGGATACACTTTATCTGCATATCTGGTCCAGGTTCAATTTTTATGAAAGGACATGATCCTGGATCAGGACTACCAGTGTTTTTATCAAAATCCAACCAATACATGATTTTCAACCCTGGGGTTCGAAGACCAGATAAGTCTGTTTCTCCATCATGGTTCAATTGTGTGGAACCACCAGTGATACCATCAGATATGACATCAAACCGAATAGCATCTCTCCATCTTCCTTGTCTAAGAGAATGTACTTGCTTTAAGACAGTGTCCATAACGAGCGAGATGCAAAGTTCATGCAAAATTGAATATAATGTAGTGAATGGATTCTCAGCTGCAGCCATTCTGCGTTCCAAATCATCTCCAAGAGCATGACGGTGCACTTCTTCCAGTTTCACAGGTCCCCTCCTCTCTCCAACTAGCAGCTCCAAATGCAGTATTCTCCACAACGATAAGTGTCCTCTGTAGCCAAGAGTAACTAAAACCTTAAATTCCCCATCTACACGAAGCAGTGCTGTACCATCAGTGACTTTTACTTCGGAAATTTCTTTCGGAAGCGAAACTTCCAGTAACTTAGACCGTACTAATATCTCCAACTTTTTCAATGCATTCTTTTGTTG
This sequence comes from Citrullus colocynthis, assembly GCA_031780015.1. Classification (NCBI taxonomy): domain Eukaryota; kingdom Viridiplantae; phylum Streptophyta; class Magnoliopsida; order Cucurbitales; family Cucurbitaceae; genus Citrullus; species Citrullus colocynthis. Next base: position 1,581,683 of record QLSR01000282.1, read on the forward strand.
GTCTTCAGTCAGCGTTCCCTGAATACTGATATCTTCTACACATTTAGGTAGACGCTCATAGGTTCCTGTAAGGAGAATTTCAGTAGCAGATGGAACATCATAAATAGGTGCACGAGCTTGCTGTAGCCCCTCATGCATAAAGAATAAAGAATCTGCAGCTTGTGTAAAACAAGTATCATGACTCGACAAAGTCGATGCAAGTTGCTGACAGTATTGAATCAACGGAACCTGCAAGCCAAGAGGTAGAGAGTAAAACAAGAGAAAATATAAATTAAGAATGACGAGAAATGCATCCATTATCCATATTATCAACTGTGAAATTTAACATACAATTGGTCAAGGTGAAAAAAGGAAATATCAAAATGTAAAAGGCCAAGAGGATCAACTCATGTCTACATTCTACATACTACTATTCAGAAAACATAAGTGCTCCACCTCACAACTGAGTGTAAATTGATCTTTTCTTTATCTTTTTGTAAAAACCCCCTTTTTAAGAAGAAGGAAGAAATAAAAGTGTGACCATACAAAACGTAGGGGCCAAATATCTGAAGCTAATCGCAAGTAAACACCCCTAAATTATGCAATATCAATAAAAATAAAAACGAGGCAACCCTTAAAAACTGGACACACTAACCCTTGGGAAAGGGCTAAACTAAGCAGGAAAAAAATACTACCACTATCCAAGATCCTCTTGTTTCTCCCAAGTTATATATGTGAGAGGAAAGGTTACACGAGATGAGCTCACTAGGTCTTTTTATGATTATAATCTTGGTTTGATGGTCATTTCTTAAATTTTTACCTCGTCTTCACTGTCTTGCTCTTAATCCCAATGATACTGTGTCAGATGTGTGGATTGCTAATTTGAATGCATGGGATATGCATCTTCATCGTCATCCTAATGATTTGGAGATTTCTAAATGGGCTACTTTATCTCATCTTTTGTCATTAGTCAGAATTCATCTTTCTCTTGATACTTGGTCCTGACCTCTTGATTGCTCTTCGATTTTCACTATTAAATCTCTCATGGCAAATTTGGTGGGTATGGTTGATCCTCTTTTAAAAGATCTTTATTTTGTTATTTGGAATGATCATCATCCAAAGAAAATTAAACTTTTTTCTTTGAGAGCTTAGTCTTTGAGCTATTAATACGGCTGATAGGTCACAATGATGAATGCCTTATATTCATCTTTCCCCTTCTTGGTGCCCCGTGTGTCAACAACATGTTGAAGCTCCAGCTCACCTATTTGTGCATTGCTCTTTTGCAACTTCGCGTGTTATTGTGGAGGCTTTTGGTTGGTCCCTGTCGGGTCCTAATTTCATTTTTGATCTTCTTGCTTCCTTATTAGTGGGTCATCCTTTTCGTGGTACTAAAAGGACAATTTGGTTTGCTGTTTTGCGAGCATTCTTTTGGCTTCTATGGGGGCAAGCGCAATGGACGTTTTTTTAGGGATTCTTTCTCCACTATCGATCGTTATAGATTTAGTTCTATCTACTACATTTCTTTAGTGCAAATCTAAGCATCCTTTTACTCATTATAGCTTATCTTATTTAATTTACAATTGGAGAACGTTCTTGTAATCACCTCTAGGTGCACTAGGGTTTCCCCTCATTTCATCAATCAATAAAATATTTCTTTTTCTAAAAACTGTTCTTGGTTTGATGTTGTTGGATTATAGTCCTTTTGTTAGTTCTTGGACTCCCTTTTGTTGGATTTTTTTTATGCCCTTGTATATTCTTTCATTTTTTCCCACTCGGTTTCTTACCAAAAACAAAAACCAAAACAAAACAAAAACAGTCGAAGTCCAATACTTATAGGCACCAATTCTTCTTTTACATCTAAAATCAACATTGAACTTAGGAAATCAACAGTCTACTCTCGTCTGGACGGTTTTTTTTCCCTGGCATGTGAACTTTAGAATTATATGGTTTCTAAAGGGTGTAGAGATACTTCAGATAACTTCCAATTTCTTTTTTTTTAGAAATGAGACCTTGAAAAGGGGTCCAATTTAGGTTTGATGATTTTTGGATTCAACATCCCTCATTTTTTCCAAGAAATGGATGGCTGGTGGAAATGGAGAATAAACTTTAGAAGTAATATCATGGGCAAATGAAACTGAAGAATGGGCAATCGTTCCAATTTGATTTCCAGTATGAGGCCATGTCAACGTTCACATTGCACTATTTGGAAGTTGGCTCAAGGGAGTTCTCCGGCAGGTTTTCTGCTATTTAAAGCCAAAAATTCCAAAGAAGATTTTCCTGTGGACTACGGCACTAGGGAAGTCAACACTAAGAACAAAATCTAAATGAAATTTCCTGCTTGTCTTTTATCTCAAAGCTAGTTTTTTATGAGCAAAAATTGTCTTCAGGGATCTTTTTTATTTTTTTGGATAAGAAAATTTGTCTAGAGGATCAAGCAGCGAGATCTCATTCTACTCATTCAGTACTAGCTGTTTCCATAAGTTGTTGGATGCCCTTGGGTTGATTGGTGTTTTCATATAAACTGTAAGCACAATGCATGGTTCAACTTTTCCGTAGGCATTTTTTTAGAGACAAATTATGATCCTTTTCTTGTCCTTGCCTACTGGGGCTTTCTTGTAAGCTCTTTAGCTAATTAGAGAAAGCTAACCTTCCTCTTTCTCCATGACCCTAGGTGAATGGAATGGTTTCTGATCAACTTAAATAAACCAATGTCAACAAACCAAATAATCAAACTAGCCAAAGCCAACTGATCTTGAATCTTGATATTGTTGGTTTGATCCTACAGGACCTCAAGGGGCATCAAAAAGCCTTCTGGAGATTACAAAAAAAACTCCTTATTGCCCATGATGTCGCCCGCAATGGTAGTTAGATGACGTGAATCCCCTCCCTACTAACAATCTTCAAAATACCCTTTTCCCACCCCTCTATCAATCATCCTGCTTGGGCAACGAAGATAAACCATAATAAAGAAACGTGGTTCCGTTCCTAGCACGGCACACAGAAAAGCATTCTCCTTGACTCGAACCAAAAAAGATAGAGAAGATTGTGAATCTTGGAAAATTTCAACCCATATATTCCACTCATACAGTTATACCTAACCCTGTCTTCCCCAAAGCTTAATCCACATGATGATTAGCATTTCAAAGTCAAATTTAAGAAGAATAACCTCCTGAATGTAGTTTGTGTAATTCCCAACGACCTCACCTAGCATTACTACCTCCGTGAGACACAAACAGCTAAAGAAGTGCCCAGTCTTCCATATTCATGGAGAAGACAAAATCAGGGTATACTCAATTTCGAAATAACTCGCGAGCATAGAGAATTGGGAAGACATTTATTTCAAAATATGAAGTAGTAAAGAAAGACAGAGGAAAGCGAGCAACCAACCTGTTGACACCACTTGGCAAGGGCATAAAGACGGAGTATCCTCTGCTGGGTCTTGAAGACATACTTGAGGATGTTAACCTTCTTCTCGGAATCGGATTGGTCGGAGGATTTGGACTTGTCTACGAGTTCTTTGAGGGAGAGGAAAGAGTCCTCAGCAGCACGCGAAACCAGGGCAGAGAACTCGACCGTTTGTTGGCCTAGCTCGGCCGCCATGATTAGGGCTATTGTGTGACCCAAGAAGGAAGTGGGAGATCTATAATGTGGAAATCATGGGAAACTAGGGTTTCGGAGAAGGGAATTTGAGGAAGACGATGAGTTGGGAATACACAGTTTATGAGCAAAGAGAGAGAGAAAGGGGAAAAAAGAAAGGATTTTAGTTTCAGATTGGTTTTCTATTTAAATTTTCTTTTTCTTTTTCTTTTTCTTTCTTCTTTTTCCTCTTTATGTTTTTTTATTCTTTATGATTTGTGATTTTGGAGGGCGCCTCCTTTCAACTGGTGTTTTATGCCCACGTGGCATTTCCTTGGTCAACGTTTTGGTGGTTTGTGTTTTTCTTTTTTATTTATTTTTTATTTTTTTACTACACCGTGGGTGTACCAAATCTCTAATATGAAGTCGATGGTATAAGTTTTATTTCAGTTGACTTATGTTCGTTTTATCTTTTCTCTTCTATTTTTCTTAATTGAAGATCAAGTTTGTTTTTTCTTTTCTTTTTTTTTTTAACCACATATAGGGTAAGGTATCGAATCTTAAACTTCAAGGTCTAGGTTGGATAGATGGTGTTTTTTAAATCAAACCGAAAATCCAAGTTTGTTGAATTGGTAATCCAAAAGACCCCAATAAAGCCTCCAACCCAACCTTAAAATTCAAGTTTGGTTTGGTTTGGTCGTCAGGTTATAACTCTTTTTTCTTTTTAATTAAAAATATGTAAATTTATCTAAAGCACATGACTAATAATTAAAATTTCATAAAATTTAAATGTTAAATACCAAATATTTATGATATTTATTACAAACTTTAAACAAAAACAAATATCATAAAAATTTTAAAAGAAAAATATTAAAAATTCACAAAATAATCAATACGATATAATTAAATTTTAAACAAAGACAAATATATATATTTCTTTTATTAATATATATAGAATTCGAGTTAGGTTGGGTCTCCCAAATTTTTTTTAGCCAACCCGCGATCCAACCCAACCCAACAAAAATATGAAAAATTGAACTCAACCCAATCTAATAACAAAAATAACCCAACCCAACCTTTACATTTTGGGTTGGATAGTTTAGGTTGTCCCGATTATCGAGTCATTTAAACACCCCTACTTTGAGATTGATAGTATAAGTTTAATGTCGGCAGAGACATGATTGTTTTGGCTTTTCTCTTCTACTCTTCTTAACCTAATAGCACATGTCTTTTTTTTTTAATTTTTTCTTACCCCATATACAGTGAGGTACCAAATCTATGAATTTTATGTCAATCGGGTCGTATACATTTTGGCTTGTTTTTCCACTTTTTAACCCAAGATCAAGATTTTATTTGTTGGTCGAGTTTTGAAGCTAAGCTAACATGTTTTTAGTTTTTGTTTGGCTTTTAAGCTTATGAGAATGACAACTTTTGGCCCCAAAATTTGAAACTTGATTTTTAATTAGTTAGTCTCAAAGTTTGAAATTAGTTTCACAATAGTCTCTCAAGTAGAGTTGACCGCTAGTTAAAAGGTTGATGTGGATTTTTTTTTTTTTTCATATTTAAGAACAATTAAAAACTAATTTTAAATTTTATGGTCCAATTAAAAGTAAATTTAAATCCTAGATACTACTTTAAGGCTAAATGACCAAATAAAAATTAATTACAACTTTAATGACAAAAAATGTTAGCATTAAAAATTTAGTTATTAAAAGTGTCATCTTTGAACTTTTCTTTTCGTCTTTAAGATTTAAAATTATCATTTATTTAGTTTTTAAAGTTTCAAAAGTAACTTTAGATTTAAGTTTAGCTTTTAATTGGTCTTAAAATTTGAAACTAATTTCTAAATGCATAGCCTTGAGAATTGACTTATAGACTAGTTAACATGATAGGGATTTTGAAATTAAAACAAAAAAAAAATTAAAAAAAAAAACCCAAGAACGAATTAGAAACTAATTTTTTCAAACTTTAGACCAATTATAAATCAATTTTGAACTTTGGAGATCAATTAAAAATCAAATTTAAGTCTTGTATATTAAATATGTCACTTTTGAAACTTTAATGATCAAATAGAAACTAATTGTTAATTTGGCGACTAAAACTTTAGAACGGAATAAAAAATAAGTTATAATTTCAAAAATTAAAAAACATGTATATTTTATATATCTTCCATTTGTAGATTTATTATTATTATTATTATTATTATTATTATTATTATAATATAAGCAATTGGATTTTGAAAAACTACTATGAATGTGAACATCTATGTTTAGTGATGGTGAACTATTTATTGGTAATAAAATAGGTGCCCATCAAGACACTTTGTTAGAATAAGTGAAGTGAATGAAAAATAAAGAGAGTAATAAATAGGGAGTGTTAAAGTGAAATATATGTGTCCATAGCTTGACAAGGTCTTGTTGAAGCGATGGTCCTTCGAAAGTGTGTCTTCAAGGCAATTCAAGTGGCTTAATTTGTTGAATTTCTTTTTACCAATCGCCATAGCAATACAATACAATGGCTTCTGACTGAGACTCAAAAAGTACCTAGCTTCAAAACCACCCAAATTGAGTGGATATATATTATCGTGATATCGAGCATATTTGGGAATGATTCTAAAATTGTTAAAATAACTTTTATCATTTTTAAAATCATTATGAAACATGTTTTACCATTCAAAACCAATTTTGATGATATATGAAAATTGTATTTAAAATCGTTAAATTAAAGATCAAATTAATTTTGAGTGATTAAATACGTACTTTGGAGCGATTTTGAACCTGACAAAAGTGAATCTAAAAGTTTCAATATTACTTCCACTTCAAGTTGGTTAAGAGCAAAATGTCTAATTAAATAAATAAATAAAAAAAGCCTAACGTTTTAGTTTTTGTAAGTGTATAATAGGGCAAATATCAACTTATACTCCTAAACTTTAGGGGTTTTATCAATTTAAACTTTTAACTAATAATTTTATCAGTTTATATAATCTTATGATTTATCAATTGCACATCTGTAAACTTACATAAGTGAATCAATTTCTACTCTCAATTAAGATTTATTTGAAAGTTGTCCATGCAAATTATAATCGTCAATTTTGTTAAATCGACATTTGAAGAAACCCAATAAATCTTCTAAATTGATTCACTTATAACACTTTAGAAGTTTAATTTAAAAAAAAAAATGAATGTCTCACACTAAATCTAAATGAGAGTGTAAATTAATACACTCACAAAAGTTCAAAGTTGTTATGGGTAATTTCCTTGTCTGAATTTTACCATGAACAATTTAAATTGATAAAATTATTAGTTTGAGGTTTAAATTGATGTAACTCCAAAATTTTGGATGCGTAAAATGAAAATTTTGCCATATAATAGATAAGAAAAATTGCCTCTTTATGCCTCAAGTTTTGAATAATATGTGTGTTTGGTCCTTAAGTTTAAAAAATGTATCTTTTAAGTCCCCAAGTTTATAAGAATAGGTCCATTTGGTCCATGAGTTTTTAAAATATACCATTTTCGATCCCTAGCCTTTAAAAAATAGGTCTAAAAGGTCCTTCAAGTATTTTTTTTCCTTTGATTTTTTTTAAATTAATTATATAATATTTAAAATTAGAAAACAATAGTTTTAGAGAGTAGATGGTTTTTAAAAATTATTCTTCTAATTTAAAATGTCATATAATTATTTAAAATAATAATGAAAATTATTTGAGAGACTTCTTAAACCTATCTTTAAAAACTTAAGGGACTAAGAAGGTACATTTTGAAAATAAATAGACCAAATGGATCTATTCCTATAACTTGGGGACTAAAAAGGTACATTTGGTAAACTTAAGGACCAATCGTACATGTTGTTCAAAACTTGGGAACAAACTATATATAAAGTTTATACAAATCCTTAAGAAAGATTACGATACAACCAGAACTTCAACTCTATCTACCAAAAAGATAAACTATCTGGTGGCAAACCTCGACTTTATGCAGCAACGAGGACTCCTCTGCTACCTTAGAAGAAAAACATAAAGAAAAGAGTGAGCTAGAAGCCTAGTAAGTGGTGAACAATATACAAGCATAAGGTTCCTCTCGATCCTTGAGCACATTAAACATTTCAATCATTCACACATCATAACGAAGTTATCTACTTAAATCTCAACATTAATTCTCTCTATAAAGCATCTATTTTCTTGTTGGCTCTACTTTATGCAATGGACCGTCATTCCCTCTATATGCACATAGATCTACCTCTTATGTACTCAGAAGGTAGACCTAGTTGGCCCTCTGACCATCCCACGTGATGTTCTTCTCCTAGTCTCAGAATTTAGGTTAGTGCAACCCTCTGACCATCCCCTGAGATTATACCACAAGCTCGGATTTTAGATCCTTAGACCCTCCGGCCATCCTGTGCATAGTTCCATCACAGGCTTAGAAACTAGATCCAAAGATCCTCTAACCATCCTGTGAGGCATTTCCTTTTCACACCATAAAACAACACTATTATGTAAGGAAATAACATTAACTCTTAAAAGAAAACCACTCACAGTAAGTAAAAACTTTAGCCTCTAAGTCCCTTTATCCTTACTCCGGACTCTTTGTTTCTTCAAAACCTAGCTTGTCATTCACTTCTGAGCACACGACTAGGCTTTCAACTCCCAGAAACAACTATAGACAGCTATTTGGACGCCCAGAACAAGCTGATGAATGCCTAACACACTCCCTAGACGCCTGACACGGAGTCTTGGACTCTGGATTGATGCTTGGATGCCTGAATTGTGGTATGGACGCCTAGTGACCTTCTTTGTATGCCTGGTGAAGCCTTAATTCCTCTCCCGCACAAAACCTTTCTCTCTTTTAAGCTTTCTAAATGAGACTTGTTTAGCATTCGTGTGTGTGTGAACTTCCATGGATTTTTGCTCCTATTTATAGGCTTAGGAAACTCATCATTGTCATCCAACCATTTTCCTAAGTTTGACACTTAAACTAAGTGTCTTCACCATGCATGACTAACACATGCATGCTGCCAACTACTTCTTTAGATTTGTCTAAGTGTTCAACTATTGTGAAACTTTACCTCATAGGTCAACACCACCTCCTTTGACACTCAGTCAAATCTATACCATGCTGCCACTTCACCTCTGGAGGTGTTTAATTCAGAGTTAGCCACCTCCTACTTATTTTGAACCTTCTTGGACGCATCCTTAAGCCTTTGTCAAGACTTTTCATGCATCCATCTAGGCTCATTTTTACCCAACCATGCGTCCAACTAAGTCTTCCATGCGTCTATCTTGTCCTCTTTTGAGGTATACTTTCAATGCTATACCTTTCAACCCATATGGAATATCCAACATTTAACTAAAATTTCACCTTGGTTAGGGTATGTGTCCAACACCTCTTGTACTTCGCCAAATTTTTACCTTGATAGCCAGACTATGCATCCAACTCTCTATATTTACACCTTGGCCTGAGTGTTTTACCTTAAACTATAATAAGTTGCTAAACATTTAGCCAAAATCTCACACATAATCAAACCATGCATTCAACCTACCAATTTTGGCTCAAGTGTCTCCTTTCCACCATCATAAGTTGTCCAACACTTAGCCAAAAACTTCTCAAAACAGCAAATATGCATCCACAATGCCCTACTAGGCGTCCAACTCTACACTTCTCTCTTAGGGTATACGTTCCACCTTGTTTCTAAGGTTGATAAATTGAACTTCTCATATTTGGCCCTATACTTCCAACTTTCTCTTCCAACACTAGTCCTTAAGCCTACGAGTTCAACTCCAAATTTAACTCATAGTTTCCATTTTCAAAGCATAGTCCATCACTTTCTCTCAACCACTTCTACAAACAATTCTCTCCTCATAACTCAACTTGGACAAACACTTTTCTCCCCTAAGATGTGTTCAACAAATGGTGCCCCCTTAGAACCCCAAAATTTTTCTAACTCCACAAGCCTAGAAGTTCATCCTACTAACCTTCCTCAAATTTGTCTAACTCTACAGGCTTGCATCAATTTCACATATAAATTTTTTTTCCAAATTCTCCCCAACTCCACAAAACTCATTTCAAACTCTAGGGAGTTAGTTTAGGGTTTCAAGTATCACAGTAAGTGTATCAATTTACCATCCTCCAAATTTCATTTAACTAATATCATGTGAAACTTATATTTGAGTCAATAAAAGTCCTAAATTTTTATAAGTTAATTGATTTAGATCATTCATTATGATTACCTTTGAAAATTATCCATGCATTAATTCTCAAACATGTGTAGATTTCTTCAAATGTCGGTTTTACAAAGTGGACAATTAGATTAAATGCATGGACGATTTTCAAAGAAAATTTTGTCCAAGAGTTTAAATTGATTCATGAATGAAAGTTTTGAGGTTTAATTGAAACATTCATAAGTTTCATACCAGACTTTTCCAAATGAAACGTATGAGAAGGTGTAATAAGTTGATATACTTACAAAAGTTAGGATTTAAATTGAAATAGTTATCAGTTCAAGGTTTAATTGATACAACCACTAACATTTAGGGGTATAAATTGATTTTTTTCCTTATTTTTTTTAATATATCATGAGGGGAGAGAAATTGGGAATTTTATTTTTCCCTTTTTCGGAGAGAGTTATAAACTTAGTGTTGATAAAGGACAATAAAAAAAAATTAAAAAAAGAATACTCCATCATGTTAAAAATGGAGGGTATATGATTTAAATTAATATTTTTTCTTAAAAAAAAAGTTGTTTTTCATTATAGCAAAATGAGTCAAAATATTTATAAATATAGAAAAATTACATTGTCTATCAGCAATAGATTACGATTGACTTTTATCACCGGGTGATAGACTACAATAAACTTCTGTTATTGATAGATAGTAATTTTTTTTATATTTATAAATAGTTCGATAGTTTTTTTATTTATAATAATTTTCTAAAAGAATTTTTTTTCTTTTTTTCAAAACGTGAGCATTTCCCTAAGGTTAAAAGATTCAGCTTCTTATACTCTGTTTATTTGTTGTACTAGAACACAAGTTCTTTTCTTTTCAACTTACTATTAAAATGCTAAACACGTCCCATTGAAAACGCAACTATTATGTGGCAATCATCTAATAATAAATATGAATTTATTTTTCAAAAGTAACAACTTACTACTCTTTTGATAATTAATTAAGTTTTTAATTTTTTTAATTAAATTTATAAATGTCAAAGTGAGCTTAGCTCAGTAGTAATTGACATACTTTCTATCTCAAATCCTCCAACTCCTAATTATTATACTAAAAAAAAGTTTATAAACATCATTTTTATTAATATATTTATATGTTTTTGTTATCCACTCCACTCTACATTAATAAAGTTTTGTTTTCATAACTGAACTAAGAACTCAAGATTTCTTTTTATCCAAATTGAAAACCATAATTAAAAAAAAATTAAGAGAAATCAAACATATATTTCAAAAGAAAAAAACAATAGAGAAATTGTTACCCAACAAATGGGTAATTTTGTAGAGTACGATTAAAAATAAAATTAAAGAAAAAAAAATAATCATATATGATGTTAAAAATACGAACTTTAGTAATATTTCAAGAGTACACCACTTTCTTCCACCCTTGAAGTGGAAAGTTAGAATCCACCTTCATATATGAACTAAAATAATAATAATAATAATAATATAAAATATATAACAATAACACTTAAGGTTGGAAACACTTTATTATTATTTCTATAAAAAGAAAAGAAAAGAAAAGAAAAAACCCTTCTAGTGCTCTATTATTAAAAAGAGAAAACACCTTAAAAGTAGTTTTTTCTTCTAGATTTCAAAAATACTTTAAGATGCACTTTAAAGAGAAGTACTATGAGCTGGATGAAAAGTGGGTGTAGAGCAACATAATTTATGAAATTCAGTTAATCTAGACCTACCATTAATATTTAGTGTATATTTTTTCCAAATTATATCATATCCAAAATACAGAATTTGAGCCATTTAGAATAGAAATTACTACATTAAACTTGGGAGATAATTATTAAGTTTGTTGAATTAGTTGGCTAATATATATGTTTATTTATTCAACATTTTTGGATTTTTTTTTCCCTAGTTGCTTTAGTTGGTAGATTACCCAAGATGCTGGTAAATTTGATTAAATTTCCAAAAGAAATAACCAAAAACCAAATTAACTTAAAAAAAACAACAAAAGTGTTCAAAACTATAAATCTTATAGAATTAACTTTAATATTTTAAGACTTATTTGATAGACAATTTGAAAATAATTTTAAAAGTAAAGAATTTAATAAAAATAAAATTGTATTTCATATTTTCAAATATATATTTGGTAGAGATTCAGAAATTAAAATTTCAATTTAAACAATGTTTTAAATATGTTTGATAATATATTTATAAATCATAAAACTATTTATAGTTATCCAATAAATATTAAATTGATTACAAACCATTACTAATTAATTCGTGAACTTTATTATGTTAGAAATATTTATATAATTATTATTATGTAATATCATATAATATAATATATCTTATATATACATGTTTTAATTTAATAAAAATAATTAAATTAAAACATGAAAAGGTTTGAATCACAATATTTGAAAGCATTGGTCAAAAACAGAATTGAAATCATTTTAAACAATAGATCAAAAATAAGCTTTTATTTTAATAACACAAAAAATGGGAAATTACAACACAATCCCTCTTCCATTCTAACTTCCAAATTTGCCTATTATCATCCATGGAAGACAAATTGACTAAAATTAAGAAAATAAATTATAAAAACCAAGAAATTAAGCAAGCAATTTTTTTCCAAAAAAGGCAAAGAAGAAGTAATTTTAAAGGAAACACCTTTTTTTTTCTTTTAAAGAACGATTTACATAGAATTAAAGATCGAAACACCCTTTACTTAAGCCTACAAGCATCACAATCGGCTAAATAAGCCGATAAAGCTTGCTAGAAAACCAAAAAAATCAAAGACTCATAAGGTAGAATCGTTCCAAGCTAAAATCTAGCTTAAGACATTGGTAGAAATGTTGTATACTTCGAATATTAAGTATATAGAGTATAAAAAATTCATGTGATAAAAGAAGCTACTCAAACATTCTTATTAATTCAACATTTAAACTCGATAAGAATGGATATGAATAAAAAAGATATTTCTCTTAGAATTGGTGATTATCTCACATTCAATTACATGTACAAACTCTTTGGGTGATTAACATAATTTCCAACCTATCTTGATCAATTACATTATCCCCGCAAGAATAAATATGAATATAATCACCAAAAAAAAACTTGATTCTCTTAGTTTTTTATGGGTCTTCACTCTTGATCATCATTCCCCCCCCCCCCCCCCCCCCCCCCCC